>CM046873.1:11521485-11706960 GCA_025617745.1 Heliocidaris erythrogramma | reverse complement strand
GAGAATAATGCATTTCGAAATCACATCATGATGAGGTAATGAATGGGCTTATATTTCTAATTATGCGCAACTATCATTTCTATCCTTTAAACATAAATCATCATCATTCCATCAGGTTTTATCAAACAAACAAACTCCTTGGGACCAAGAAAATGACTTCTTTTTATCGAAACCTTGTTATATCAGGGCTAAAAAACAATAAAATACAAAGTAGTGGGACCGGCAAAATCACCTTGTTAGGAGAGTTTGTTATAACAGTGTTCTTTATAACGAGGTTCCAAATTTACTATCCTTTGGTTCGTTTCTTTTCTGTAATTCAAGCACTTTCTCGTTGACAACATTTCACTGAAGATGGGGTCAGCATGAATGAATGAATATTTATCATACACTGCGTGTATCCACTATAAACAACAGTGTTTGTCATGGCCGCCGTATGATGAAGAATGATCTTAATAACAACGTACCACCCGTACGTACCTGCCACCGTGTACCTCATTGTTCCCTCTCTGTACCCCCACCTTCTAGGGGCAAACAGAACACAATTAAGCGCTGAATTAAAGGGCACGTGCCGGCGAGTAATATTATAACCAATTCTTTCGGGGGTGCCCCTCCACGAAGACTCTCTCTCCTCCTTAACCCCGCACCCGAGGTTCAGGGTGATGAGGAAGCGCCGAGCTATGCGCAGTACACGGCTGAGATCCACGGTGACGTGTGCGGGGAGCCTGCCGGCACGCGACCCGCTATTCTCTGGTCTCGCGCCCCAGTGGCTAGTCCTTTTGTTCAGCGTTGACTTAATCACACTAAATTCTTTCCGGGCCTTCATATTCGGTTGCATGACGAGTTGAGGAGAGGTAGAGGGAGATACAAAGTTAGACAGAAAATGAGAATGAGAGAGCGAGAGAGAGAAAGAGTTAGAGAGAAGAGAGAGAGAGAGAGAGTAAGGGGGATGATGAATTAGGGAGTTGATAGATATTTATATGTATACATGGAGTTATATATTAGGGACTGGTAATTGAACAAATATTGAGAAATGGTTGGTTGAAGAAGAATTTTTGTTTAAAAATAGACGGATGAATGAAAGGCTTAAGAAAAGATTGATTATGCTGAAAGAATGATTAAAGGAAAGAACGACTGGATGCCATTTTGAACAAAAAAAATGAAAGATTAACAGTTTGAAAAAGAGATCAATAATTAATCCATTAATCCACTAACCATTCAGCTAATCAGTCGATTTGTTCATTATTTTTTTAAACTATCAATCTATCATTCCATTAGTCAACCTATCAGTCCATCAGTCAAAATTATCAATATATCAGTCAATCTAGCAAACCATCTGTCAATCTATCAATCCATCTGTCAACCTATCAATCGATCTGTTAACCTATTAATCCATCAGTCAACCTATCAATCCATTAGTTAACCTACTAATCCATCAGTTAAGCTATCATTCCATCAGTTAACCTATCAATCCATTAGTCATGTTATACCAATCCATCAGTCAATCTATTAACAATAAGTAGACCTATCAATCCACCAGTTAACTTATCAATCCATCAGTCAACCTATCAATCCTTCAATCAACAGAATTAATTAACAGAAACTATTATATCATTCGGTTTGTCTGAACATTTGCATTAATTAATACTAAAATCTGTATCCAATTGCAAGTAATATCTACAGGCACAATGACATGAGTGAATGATAAGTATTGGCTTTTCATGGCGCCTCACTGTTCTTCGTTGATAAAGCAAAATATGTCCCTCTGCATTAATCAGACTAAAAAAATTGAATGTTGCTGTTTGAATTGTATGTGAATGACAGCACAGGAAAACATAAAACCACACGGAAGAACATTAGACTGGGTAATCAAATATTCTTTTTCTGTTAAGGAGACTGGTGGATTAAATCATATATTTTTTTTACATGGATATACATAATGAACCATGATGAAAGCGCGGATTTTCCCCCCTTGAACTTTGATAGATCAAATATAATTATAAATCCTGTCACATTGATTTTTGAATCAAATTTGTAAAAAGTGCGAAAATTAAAGAAGGGTAACGGAGAAAGGGTGACAAATAATGAAAACAAAGGGCAGGGGGTGGGGAAAGATGATTTGCCAAGCGCTTCCCAATGATGACGTATTGTTCGGATCCTTTCAATATACCCGCCGTGATTATACTGGAACAAATACTACACTGATAGCGACTGAGCAAACATAATCATATTGTTTCCATAGTGTCAGCGGCGTTTATTTCCTGAAGATGCTGGTCCCATCTATAGAGAAACAAATTGTTTTCTTTGGGTAAATACCGCAATGCCTAAGTACGAGGTATTATGACTTGCGCTAGTGATTTAAACAAGCTCCGATCGCGGACTTAATGAATTTCTGGTTCTTGAGCGAACAGGTATTCGCTTACAAAGTGGAAATAGAAAAGCGTGTCTTTTTGTCTGCTCTCTCTCTCTCTCTCTTCTCCTTTCTCTCTCCTCTCTCTCTCCTCTCTCTCTCTCTCTCTCCCTCTCTCATTCTCTCCCATCTCCTTTTATCTCCGTCTCTCTCACTTTGTGTGTGTGTGTGTTTGTGCGTGTGTGTGTGTCTCTTTCTTTCTCTTTCTCTCCCTGTCTATTTATTTTATGTTTCTTTTTCTTTTCTCTCTGACTCTTTCTTGGTCATAATCTTCAAATGCCTTCATGTCGGACGTTCCATGATCAATATTGCAGTGGGCGAGTAAAACGGCTGTGTAAACGATGCCTATGTATTCAGGTGCCAGGAGAACGGGGGGAGACGTACACGAAGGAGAGAACTTGGTTAGTACAGGGGTAATATTAGAGAGGGAGAGGGGGAAATAGATGTGGCACTATCTCGGTTGGTTCATGGAGTAGCCGTGATTCATTGGACATTCTGAGACCCGTTCACATCCATCATTTAAGCAACATTAGCCCATACAAATTTTGGCAGGGGCAGCCCCCCCCCCCCCCCGGACAAGCGCGTTTCCCGACACGTTTAGCATTTTATTGATGCATTTAACATACTAATCTGACTGCAAGATTCAGATTCAGATTTTTCAATCATACTAACATATACCGTAGTGCATAACATAAAATAAATACAATAACAATTTTTTAAAAATAGAACTGAGTACATAATTAAATATCTGTAAGTAAAGTATATGATGCAAAAACTAAGTCATATTTTTTGGAAACAGTTGGACATTTTTAAAAGCAAAGCTTGTAAATTACATGTACTGGGCCCTCTTGCATTATAAAGTTGCGTTTAACGAGGGCCCAGAAACTTAAACTTAATCAAGTTTTGGTCATTCAATAATATCAATTTCATAAAGCATCACTACGAATAACAAATGTGAGCGTTCATAATTTTCCTGTTCAATTTTCTGCCCTTCAATTTTGGTACTACGTAGTTGCGATACAATAGTTCGACAAGAGAAACTTTGGACTGATTATTCAGCCTTGTAGCTAGGTTATTTTTAAGGGGGGGGGGGGGGCTTGCCTGAGAAATGACCCTGGTAGGAGAAAATTAACAGCAAAATGAGGGGGTTTGCCAATTAAAAAAATACAATATATTTTGAAAAATAAACAAACATAACATAGAGTATTTTTCTGTTTGCCCTTTTAAAGACAGTATACAGCGGATCTCAATAGTAGGTTTTGAAGCAACGTTCTTTCTTAAAGTAGAACGTTAAGGATTTTAAATATTGGCTTAATACTTATTATTGCATAGATGGCATAAATTAAACAAGGTTATCCAACTCCAACGCTTGGAAACATTTAAAGTAATGATTATTATCAATTATAAAACGGTAAAATACAGCCCCCGATATAGCAGCTGAAGAGCTCCTCGAACGCTGCTGAGATATGTGACGACACACCATGGACCAGTCCTGTCTAAGCAGACGATGTCCCATAACATCTTACACATTTTTCAGAGCCTATTTTGTCATCTCCTCTTCACTTATTTCTCTTCCTTCACTAGCGTCAGTCTTAATGTTAGTCTGTTGCCTCACTCTTAACTTCGTGTATGGTATTATTTTGATGAAAAATGCAGCGTTAAAAAAGATAAAGGAATCAGTCACTTGTAAACAAAATAAGACGCCATTGTATTTTCAGCTGCTTGCACCGGCGCATGTTCGGCGTTTCAAGAGGGAACGAATACCATCCTGCTATTATTCGGAGGGCTTTTCAATTTGAAAGTGGGGTTTATTTCATTGATCATTGACCCTTCTCCTGTGTATTTACAATCAAACGGTTTTAGCTATCAGAATCAGTTTCACTTTCCCTTTGTAATGGTGTGAAATAAGGTCATGTTTAAATACACCAAACTCTTTATAATTTGATAAATAATTGCATTGCAATTACGTTCATTCATTATAGGACGTCGTCTGCTTAAGCAGGATCGATCCCTTGTGTGACGACATCAAAACATCGCTATATTTCTGGCGAATCCTCGGATATTCCAGATGCTGAGAAGAGCTTTTATTTGTGTTGTTTTTATAATCATCAGATACGCAGATGACATAAAACTTATACGATTGCCATCTGTAAGCTTCCCAGTTTCTAGTGATACATTAATTGCCATATTTGTGATTTTCTTTGAATATCTACTTTAAACAAAAACTCTCCAATATAGCTTTCTAACATTAAATTAATAACCCTTCAGAAAATGTCAACATAATTCCTTATATACTATATGAATTGTCGAATAATTTGTCCTTCTATAGTGACGCCCC
The DNA here is from genome assembly GCA_025617745.1 of Heliocidaris erythrogramma. NCBI lineage: Eukaryota > Metazoa > Echinodermata > Echinoidea > Camarodonta > Echinometridae > Heliocidaris > Heliocidaris erythrogramma. Next base: position 11,702,215 of record CM046873.1, on the reverse strand, counting down.
TGTTAACACTACATCATTCTAAAACGATGGTATGGTAAGCGTAAAAACCGAATGTGAACAGGGCGATTCAGAGTTAGATAGATGACAATTGAGATGGTTAATAACGTGGATATTGAGATAGCGAATGAGGGTCGAAGAGAAGGAGGTGACGAAATAAAGTTTAAAGGCTGCATCATACTACTGTCGAGATTGCAGACTTTTTGAAAATGTAAGCATATCTTGAGGAAAAGAGATGGTTGCGTTCTGGGAAAGGTGAAAAAAAAATTTGTGAGCTTTTTCATTCCTTTCATGTCGGTTTGGAAGAACATCATAGTAAAAATGTCCCCTGAAAAGGATTGCTCTTCAAATGCCCTCATATTCAAAATATGACGAGAAATTGCTGAAAAGTACGGGCCGAACACTCATGCCAAATGTGTGTACAGTCCCATTTCTGTGATTTTCAGCGAGATTGCGTCAATATCTTATCATGTTGATGATTCCGTGGCATAGCCTCACAGTATACACCAATTCTTATGTAGTCATGATCAACCTTTCCCAATTGCTTTGAGAGAATTTTTTTTCCCAAAAAAAGTAATCGTATGACCAGGGGAGCAATTCATCAAGCGTTTTGTCAGTGATTTTTACCGACAACTGTTATAAGCTACTGAAATCCTTGCATCTGATTGGCTAAGAGCAAATTTGTCAGTAAAAGTCACTGAAAAAATGCTTGATGAAACGCTCCCCAGAACTTTATCTTTGAGGTAATGTGATTTGAGGTAATCATCGTAATGATCGACGATTAACCCTGAGTTCTCTCATTCAGTTCTCACTATTGCATATTTCGATTATTATATCATGCAATTTAATAAAGTACAGTATAATTAAGATTGCTGAAGGCCAGCAGATATCTTTTGAAGAATTATGAGTAACCATTTGACTTCTCCAAATAGATCTGTCTGGCTGCCATGGTTCTTTCCTGTTATTTTTTTTTTTAAATTATTTTAACAAAAAGATTGTAAACAGTACGAAGCCATTCAAAACCTAAGAATTGCAAATCAAAATAACTACATGGTATACAAGAATAGAACAAGTAGTATAAAATCTACTTATTATTTGATTTGATTTGTCACGCAGAGATTGAACGGACGCCTCTTACATGTCTGTCAATTTATATAGATATATTTGCTTTACGATAAAAAAATCGTGATACCGTTAAAAAAAATAAAAAATACGAAGAAGACACAGCAACCATAGACTGGTGTTAGCCTTTAAAAAATGTGTAGTTCTTCATCATGTTCATGTAGACTAGATAAACATGTTAACAAGAAGGGGAAATGTTTATGACCCAGTCTTAGTTCTGGTCAAGTAATTTCGTCGTTCATATCTATTTTCAGCAATTTCAGTGTTCTATTTATGGGGGGGGGGGGGGGCTCACAAAGATTGAAATAGTCAAAAGGGGTGGGTTACAGAATCCATGCTTTTACTCATTATTTTTCTTCTGGAACTTAAGTGTCTGTTGTACTTTTTTCCCCTCCATTTCATTTGTTTACCGCCCATGTTTATACGAAAAGAAGAATTCATAGGTCTTTTTTTTTTTAATGTCGTTTTTCAACCACTATGTGTTCGCAATTTCCCTTGAGGATTTCAGACGATGCTAGCAAATGATTTGCATGGGGAGAATATTTAAAAGAATAAGGGTTTCCTTCTGTACAAAGCCATTCATTATCTCTCCTTTTAATTATTATTTATCTCAGTGCTATGACGGTATTTGGATATGATCCATTTAACGTTCAAGCTGTTCAACGTGAAAGAAGAGTTTTTTACCAGCTTAGACATGTGAACACGAATAAACACTTTAATGCGTCAAATACTCCATTTACAAGCCGGTCAAAGGCGCTAATGTGCGAAGCTGCTAACAGAAAACCTGACGAAAAGGCCCAAAATGTTTGACGATTTAAGCCAATTTGTGAACATTTCTCAATAACACTAGTAACATCCCGCTGTGTTTTACTCAACATCGCTGTTTTCAAGCGTTGAGTTTGTCGAGCACAGCGTGGAATACATGCTGTTATGATTTCATTGCATTTTATTTGATCAATGCCTGCATTTTTTAAAAGACTAAAAGTCCCGAGTCCTTAAATCAATCGTGGCGGGTTTTTTTGTGAGCAAGCAGAACTTTTCTGTTGGCATAGCTGGATGCACGAGGCGCGCCTAATAATATGTGCGCAACTGAGAAGCTAGGGTGTATGTTGTGTGCGAGCCCTTTGCTTTGATTATGAAGTCTGAGCGCGCGCATTATCAGCAGGGGTTACAGATTTTGTGCTAATGCTCCAAGTTCTACTTTGCAAGTTTATCTTTGTAATTTTGCGCCTTATTTCTCACTTTGCTCACTAAGACTTTCGATTTGAACAACTGAAGATGACCTAAATTTCTATTATTATTTGGCTCTTTCTTATTTGGTTCGCAAAACAGTCTTCAACTACACGTGCCCTTTTGAGAGAGTACCTATCCGTAAGTTGTAAGGAAACAAAAAAAATCAATTCTTCACCCCCCCCCCCCAATTTTGCAGTGCAGAAGTTGCGCAATGATATTCAACAACTTTTGCAATATTCAAAAGAATTTATATGCTACCCTATCCACTTAAGATGTAGAATAACCGAGAAATATCCTAATAAAACCTACTTTTATAGTCTTCTCCAACCGACCCACCCATATAATGTTTCCAACGTGATAAAGAGGTGGAAATTGGGGAAACTTTAATTTTATACTTGAGTTGACGCCTTCGAGGAGTCTTTTGGTATATACGGAAAATGTAGAACAAGAGATTAGCCTATACTGATCAAGTATCTAAACCAAATTAATGCCTGATTTTCCTCACTCTCTATTGCCTTACGCAAGCCTCTCACTGCAACGGTGCAAACGCCTCTCAGAATGGAAAGTGATGAAACCAAAGCTTAACATAAATACCCAGTTTCGTATCTACGCAAGATGTAGAACTACTCGAAAGCTTTAAATGACTCTATTCTTTGAAGGGCAGATCACCATTTTGTCCCTTTCATTTGGGTTACACGGATATATTTGAAATATAAGTTATATGGGCTCTAAATTTCATTTCTTTGATGAGATGTTGCGAGAAAGGATTATTTTCAAATTCACCCGAACATAAACTTAAGGTAAAAAGGATTTGTGTTAGTAAATCAGCGCTCACAAACTTTTTTTTAATATACAATCATTCGTTTCTCTCTTATGCTCTGTTATTCTTTACCATTTGAATGTTTGTAAGAGAAAGATTATGTATCTTCTAACTCTAAAGTTAACATTTATGTTTGTTTTTGTAAAGGATATGTTTGGGGGGGGGGGGGGGGGTTCTGTAAAACACGAATGCATAGGTTTCGTTTCCTCAGTGGAGTACAATTCATTTATTCTGATCTATTTTACTTAAATATAGACAAAGTGTCTTATAAGACGAGTTTGTTTTAATATACCAAAGACTTTCCCTAGCCTTGCCTGACATAGCATATTCAAGGCAACCTGCATTCTTACTAATAAAATATGCTTACAGAAGACTCTAAGATACCGGAAGATATATGTTGCAATATATCACTGCAAAAGCAATTCAGGGAGGAGCAATCGTGAGTGTAACATCATCGTGAACTGGCCAATTAAGACAAGTGGTGGTTTTGCGGCATGCAAGGGATTAATGTCGGTGTATTTTATTGCATCCCAGGCGCGGTTCAGCTGGTTGGTTTTCTAATCGCTCAGGAAAGGAGAGATACTTCCCCGGAGAGCTCCAGGCGTTCTTTACGCCACTTACCCGCTCAAGTGCGTTATGAAGTGTGGGGGAAATTTGTAATCGAAGGCGCCATATAGAAACCAACCCAAACGGTCTTTGGTTATCATGGTGAACCCCGCGTGCTCATCATATCCAGCGGAATGAAAAAGAGGGTAGAAAAAGATAAGATTTGTAATATTTGGTTTCGTTATTCCCTTGTTTCTATACTGACCTTAAGATTTAATTAAAGACTGAACAGGAAAAAAAAAACATTTAACGTAATTATTTACATGTAAACGAATAATTTGCCAATTTGAATTTCCCTTTTTCATTGATGTTTATGCATTAGAAATTTAGTTACTTTCTTCACCTTTTTTTTAAATTTCAAATATAATTTATCATTGTCTCTAACTTTACTTTGAGCATTTCATTAAAAAAAAGACCGAAACAAGAAAAAGAAATCGTGATTAAGGTTAATTTTCCAATACATTTATTAATATACATGTATATTCCCTTAGATTTCAAAAATTGCATACAGTCTAACTAGAAGTTGGATCTTTGAAGGTAGTTAGATTTAAAATTGTAAGGAATCAATTCTTTTGTTCTTGTAATTTAAAAAAATATTTAAAAAAATATAGTCATTACATTTTTCTTGAAACGAAAACGAACGAAATCGAAAAAAAAACTCGTAATATATCCATAGTGGTAATAACATCATTATGAATGCCATCAGAATGTTACATTACAAAGAAATAATGTTCTAAAATATTTACTTTGACAAGTTTGAGATAACAGAATGATACAAAAATCGTACAAAATGTTTGCCTGCATAACAATACATTAATATATATATGTCACATTTTGACACTTTGACAGACATTTTGCTTTCACGTTTCATGTTGTATTATATATATGGGTTTCCATGAATAGTCATCCCCCCCCCCTTGAAAATAAATTCTTGCATATTTACGCCCGTGGTTCCGTCAATATCTGAAATGTTATATATTATATCACCTGTTTATTACTTACAACTTAACTGATATTACAAAATATGTAATTTCGGTTGATAACTTATCGGTGTCAAAAAGGACGAGGGGTTAGTTGGGGATCTTGAATGTAAATTGTATGTACGTTTGTACGCGGATACATCGAACACAATGATTCTAAATTGAATGAATAAAATAGAAAATCGACTTGCTAAAAACGAATTTTAATGTTCGAAACACGTTCACCAGCCGTGACTTCTTAAGTTGATTGCAGAGATTTCAAAATCCACCGCACATGAACGAAAATGTTTTCCTATTAACACTTTTGATTGCTCAAAAACGAACTTGCGTGCTCTAAAATGAAATTGCTTGCTGTTTGAATGTGTTAATTTGAATGATCGATAGACACGATACGCGAGGTATCGTTTAATTTGATTGACCATTTTACGAATTTGATTGGCAAGAGTTTAAAATTGACCGCGAAATCCTATATTTATAAGTATTTAATCAATTCAAACAATGTCAGAAAGAACTTAAAATGAATTTGAATTTTATGCTTTTGTGCAAGATCACGTAAGCGGGGTCACAGAAATAGAATATCCAAGAAACAAAAATAAACATTCATATTACTTTTGATATACAAAGAAAAGACCCATGAATATTATATTCCTATCATTCTGTATTCTTGAAATTAACATGTCTTCACTGACTATAGAGACTGTTATAATTGGAGCGATGGACGCCAAATAAGATTATACTATACTGACAGACGCCTCAAACCATGCCGGATTTGTCAAACTGTGCAGGATCGTGATTTTAAAGGCTGCCTCCATGATATTACTTTTTTATCCAGAGTGTGAGTGATAGACAGTGAGAAAGAGAAAGGAGAAAGGGAAAGAGACAGAGATCAAAAGAAAGAGAGTAAAAGGATAAATACATAACATCCCAACGTATACACTTATACACACATAGGGAGAGAGGCACTGAAAATAGAGATGGTGAGAGAGAGAGAAAAAAAATGATAGAGAATGTGTTGATAGTGATGGAGGTGGCGCCATTTTTCTGGATTAGAATATTGTATGTTGGACACGTGATGTTAGATGAGATTATCAAAAGGTATTTTATAGAATGCATTTATCTGTATCCAATGCAATAGATATAATGGATAAGATTTAATAGTAAAAACTACCAATGTATATGAAACGTGCTAAAGGAAGGGATGGGTTCCTTTAAGGCGCCTTTTCGCTCAGTCCGCAATGGCGCGAGATATACGCAACCAAAGCAAGCCAAGATTCAATAAACTCGACTGCTCGTCGTCCACTCGAGCGCCGGGCAAGTACCGGCGTCGCTATCCTCTACCCAACCGATCGATGCGAACTCATTAGCTATGTGATTACACCTGGGCCACCTGCCCGCACGTCGCGGGGGGACCGCGGAGTGGAGGTGGCGAGATGGACTTCGGTGGAGTAAGGGGATCCAAGGGGATTATCATGTGAGGATATCAAAAGATGAGTTGGAGGAATAGAGTTTTTTATTAAGGATGCGAGCAAGGGAAGAGGGTGAGGGGAGGTTGAAGGGGAAATATGCTAATGCGAAATTTGACACTTGATGTGACAGTGTGGCGATTAGGATGGTAACACGGCCGGGCTTTATGGTTTTTCATCCGATCAGAATGTAGGATGGGTAAAAATTAGGTTATGGAAAAACGAAATAGGAGATGAGACTTGGATTGGTAGGGATGAGAAAACGAACAATAAACTGCAGAAAAAAATTTAATGAAAAAAATATTAAGAGGACGATGAGAAAGAATGGGGAGGAGAGGGAGAAGAAGGACGAGGAGAATGAGGAGGACGAGGCGAAAAAGAAGAAGAAGAGGAAGAAAAAGAAGAAGAAGAAGAAGGAGGAGGAGGAGGAAGAAGAGGAGAAAAGGAAGAAGGAGAAGAAGAAGAAGGAGAAGAAGGAGAAAAAAAAGAAAGAAAGAAAGAAAGAAATAAGAAAGTGCTCATAGAATTGAAGGGGAATGGGAATTTAATTATTTGCCGGGTTCCCAAATATGTGTCAAAATATCTGTCAAAAAGAGTAATGATGCACTACAAGTCCTAGAAATCGATCATCCGCTCCGCCTTAAATTAAATTTAAAAAAAAATCACATTCCCCCCCCCCCCCCTCTCAACTAATTGTTTAATTTCAATTTTTTCTTATCTGTAAAATATGTTGTAAAAATGTTCGATAGTCGTCATATTTGGCCGAGGAGGGGGGGGGGGGGGAATTAAAAGTATAATTGCATATTAAAGTACAGGATAGCCCCCCCCCCCCCCCCCGCATAGATCCGCCTGTTATCTCACGAAAAGGCTAAACATGCATGTGCATGTACAATTTGTTCATCACGTGGTTCTTTACCACCATTTTAGTCTATTCCATTCCTAGATTCCCAGCACGCTTTGTTTATTAATATTATATTATAATCATTTGTGGCCGATTTTCTATATCCTCCCTCACCCACTTCTCCGCCCTCTCTCTCTCTCTCTCTCTTACTATCCCTTTTGTCTTTCCTTCTTCTCGCACTCTGTAAAATGAAGCTATTTTCCTCATTAGTGACGGTAGAATTGGCATTTGATATACCAATGGTAAAAGGCATACACATCTGGGACCTGTTTCATTAAACTTGTTATCAATAACAAGTTGCAATAACTGTTATAAGCTGCTGAAATCCTTGCATCTGATTGGCTGAGAGCAAATTTGACGTAAATATGTGGCAGTTGTTACTGATAACAAGTTTAATGAAACGGGGCTCTGTTCTCCATATCCAAACTAAAAACCAATATTTTCTTACTAATTGTAGTAACAATTCACCAATTAAGGACCCGAAAACTTAATGCTTCTATTAAAGGGACAAAACACAAGACAGAATTTATTAGGAACGTCACCGTGGTCATTATATCATGTTGGAAATCCATCATCATGTACATTAAGGGCTGGTCACATTAATTGTTTGTCCGATAACGATAACGATAACGAGAATTTTCATTAACCCTTTCATGACAGGAATTATTCAAGAGCTAAATTGATCACATTTTAGTCTTCAAATTGGCAGCAATGATATATTTCTTTTAGTGCTACATGGTTCTAATAAGGTTTAATGTCTTTAAAAAAAATATACATGGTTAGAAATATGTCAAAGTTGAAAGAATTGCCAATTTAGAGGAAACAACAATGATTTTTGAACCTCTCAATGCTTTGCCAATTTAAGGATTGCAAAGCTTATTCTCGTTTTTAAAATTCCTGGCATCAAACGCAATATGGTGATGCAAAAAATATGGACATAGTGTGTGCAGAAAATTTTGCTCTTTCTACTCTCATGCATCTGGTATATTTTTGAGAGCGCTGAATGAAAAGTTATTGAGCCAAACCATAAAATGTGGTCAATTGTCTTGAAAGGGTTAAAAGTGCCCTAGTGCTGTCTATATTATCCACAGACACAAGCATACTCACACGTTCTCACCATAAGACATGATTAATAATCATTATTTAGGGCGTACCTTTAATGGAAAATCTCGTTATCGGTGTCTAGCATTGCAGAAAATATATTCAATGTCTTGTGACAGAGCATGCATCCTGAACCCCAATCAAAAATAGCAACAAACAACAACATCACTCAAACAAACAAACAAACATGAATAGCTAAATAACTACCTGAATAAGGGCATATGAGAACGCTTTCGGCAAATCAGATACAACATCGTCCCCCCCCCCCCCCCCCACCCCCAGTTTCTGGATGCATTGTGATCATCGTCACAAATATTTTTTAAATATAATACCAAGGCAATAACAATGTCAGTATATATTATTTTAATATACTTTTTGCGCCAGAAAATTAGGCAATTTCCAAATTGTCTATGGTTGTTGAAATATTCCTTTCATAATCCTCACTAAATGGAACCGAGGAAGGGGTTTTGACACATTCGAGTATTATGATTCCATAATTGATTTTTCCCGCCGTCTCCCTACCCTCGTCCCAGTTTATCTTTTCCCTCTCGATTTTTTTTTTACAACTCAAGGGTAAGAATTTTAGAAATAAGCCAAGTTCTACCGCGAAATTCCCGCGAGCCAAACCGGTGTTAGCCTACCAGCGCTTGCAGAAGGGACATCGGAGCGCGCCGGGCGAGTCAACCCTATACTTCAGCCCCCGTGGGCAAACACAGGGTTCCTGTAAGTAGCTGTTTTACTATGTTTCTCTTCAGAGACTAAATCCCGCATTTCTTAGTCACTGCGTTTTTGGAAACTTTGACTTGGATAAAATGACAACAAAAGCTCCCCATTTTTTTTCCTTCTATCCTTGCTGGCATCTCCTCTAAACCCCGGCGCCTTCTTTTCACTTAATATGCGGCACATTTATTAGTTTGACACAGTTCAACCCCTCAAGTTGGCGTGTTTTAGTAAGAACCATAAACGACTGATTATTATGCATGCGTCAGCGTTGCAAGTAGACGGGGGTTCAATTCGGCTTGTTATGATATTAACTTTCACCCTTCTAGTGTTTTTAATATCAGTGGTACTATAAGAGAAGAAGGGATAGAATGAGATGTTGATAAACTTGACAATATGTACGGGTCAAGGGTGTGTCCATAGAGAATGTCGCTATATAGCATTTTCCAACACTTTTATTTCGCGATCACTTTATTGATAAATTTACTAAGATATATAGATTGAAAAGCAGACCTCAGGTCAAATTACCGACCATAAATACAGTATAGTATAGTATAATATAGTATATAGTATATGTATAGACAAATTATGAACGAAAAGAAAAGAGATATGAGGATATATATATATATGAATTATGTTCATTTAAGACACTGTAATATGTTTGTCACAACGGCATTTTGAAATCATAATTGGTGTTGTAAAGCGTTTGATTCGAAGGAAAATCGAATGGGAAAGAATAAGGAGGAGGTCTACAACAGCTATACATGCGTCTTCATATTCTTATTATTATGTTCAACCTGAAAAAAAAACAGCCCCGCCCCCTTCCCCTCCAAAATATATATTTTATTAAGTCAATTATGTCTTAATTTAAATGTTTAGTGATATGTTTATTGACAGTTAAGACCAATTGTCATGGCTTGTAAACCCCAAATAACACAGAGCTGCATGGATGTATGAGCCCCCCCCCCCCCCCCACACCCATTATTTTGTCTGAGCAGTATAATAATTATACTGATCATCGATCCTGATTTATTTCTATACCCTTTTTTGCCCTCGAGTTCATATATTCCGCAACCTCCTCTCTACCCCCCCCATCTCTCTATCTTCTTCCCCACCCCAGGCCTGTCTGTTTTATATCTGTTTTATATTCTTCTTTTTTTCAGAAAAGAAAATCTCTCTCTCTCTGTATCTATCTATCTATCTCTCCTTCCCCCTCCTCGTCTCTCTCTCTCTCTCTCTTTCCATCATTCCAAATGGAACTGCCTGTGCATAGCTTTTTTGTATTGTTCATGCTGCTGTTGGAATATTCACACTTTTTTCCACTGCCAGGGTTAATTTTTGACAATGGCAGAATGCATTTTCTTTCTTAAAAGAAAAAAGAGTGCATCGTAGGACAATCTGTTTTAGATCCTTTCTTGTTCAGAAAAAACAAATCTCTCTCTCTCTCTCTCTCTATTTGTCTGTCTCTGTCTCTTACTCTTTTTTTTCACGGGGGTTGTTGTTGTATTTTTCTAACTACTCTAAATCCACGGAGTAAAGATCATTAACAGGTGTTGCTATGTTTAACATAACGTAATTTAGATAACAGTTATGGGTTATTCACCCCTCAAAATTGTACGTGTCCTGTTATTTGTCAACTAAAATCTTTAGGCTTACCACGGTTATACATGGGTTTTGAATAAACGGATGGTGAGGGAATTACTAGGACTCAGAGTGGTTGGTTAGATCAACTGTATTTTTAACAACCCTGGAAATACGAATTTACTTGCATAGTTTGAATTGGGAGACCTGTTTTCAATCACAATACGTTCACTTAATTCCCAGGGAAGATGATTTCACAAATTAGTCAACTTTAAGAAAGCGATCTACCTGTTCGGCATTCCTAACTGTCAATATGAACAATAGTGACAACGAACAGAAACAAAAAAGATGCCTGCTTTGCCGCTACACCAAGTTGTCTTCCAAAATGGGTATCTTTTATCGCACGTTGTTTGTGTATCATTTTGAGTTGTTTAGGTTCCCACGTTACCTCCTAGGGTGCGCCCAAGTGTCGGGGGAGAAGAGTTGTGAGATGCCGCTCGGTTCAGCCGATGTGAAACTTGTCAATTTAGCCATTTGAGGGCTTTGCATCTTATCTTTCTCTCTCTCTCTGTTTCTCTTTCGCTCTCTCTCTGCTCTCCTCTTGTTATTCTTTTCATCTCATTTTTCTCATCTTTTTTAAAAATCTCTCTTTGTGTCCTCGTTCTTCTTTTTTTTATGATGGTGATAATAATGCTAGTGAAAATATCAATCATGGCGATGAGGGTGCTCTTGATCATCAGATCATGAGGATGATGATGATAATGATGATGACGATGAGGAAAAGGAGGAGGAGGACGGTGATTTTGGTTGAGGTATTGGTTATGATGATTCTGTATGATAATGATGGTGGTGATAAAGATGAACGAAGAATTCAGATCCGTGTGTGGTTTTGGTCGATTCGATTTTGCCTCTAACGGATCAAAAATACTTTTGGAAAATTAATTTTAATTTGAACTGCTTTATTATTGAAACCATTATGAATATATATACTTAACAATAAAATTCAGTTCAATTAAATCAAATCCAATTCAATTCAAAGTTTATTTCCTCTCAAACATACATTAAACACAATGATAAATATGCAGAGCAGAATTTCGAGAGCATTTATTATAACTGATATTAAAATATTATACACTCAAGTTAAAATCAAACAGTAAATCGGGCAGACAACTAATTATAGTTTCATGTGTAATTGTAACCACAATTACTATCAACTCCCCAAAGCAAAATCACCGGTAATACAAATGAATTGACACCGCCACCCCCCCCCCCTCCCCCTGATCGAAACCTCACCACCACAATTTGGTTAGATATTTTTTTTCATCTTTCATAACATAATACATAGGCCTCATTTTTCTATGATGTGGTCAGATTTTCTTCTAATTTTTGCCCTTCCACACAAGTTTTATTGAAATTACAATTTTGATTGATTTGGACTAGTAAGGAGTTGTCTTTCTGTAACAGTGAACCGCGATAGATTATGATAAGTAAATAAAAGAGGAGTAACGAAAATTAATACCACCGTACCCTCGAAAAAAAAATGCGTTGTAACACATAAATCACTGAAACACAATGATTTGTCAGCGCATAATAACCAGTCGCCGCTCCATTGTTGTATAAACAAACCGGCTTTGTGCCTCATTCACAGTTGAGATTTAATAACCTGTCATGGAAGAAAACTCCCCCGTCAAAATTCCTGCAAGTGCGATCCTACTTTATAAGCCTATGTATGCGAGGAGTACCCTACCAGCGGCAGCCCCTCGGCACCGAGTCCCCGCCGGCGAGTGGACTGAATTGGGCGTAAAGGGGCAAACGTCGTTTAGATAAACCGAACAGAAATGGACGATGGTCGAAGATTATATCAAAAAGGGGGCGACAAGAAGAAAAGAAGGGGGAAAAGTTCGAGGCAAATTGACCGGGTAATCGCGAGGTACTGACCAATTAAACTATCCACTGCATTGGCACCGGGTCTCTTGTTTGGGCGCGTGGCGCCGACGCATGCGCAGAGTTGGTATGATTAATTAACAAGTCACGTTAATGGTGTTTATAGTCGATACACAATATTTAAGTCCACGCTGAGTGTGTAGGAACGAGTTAACACACAAAATTAGTGCCCAGTTCGTTGCCTGCGCACTCATTTGCATAACAAACGCTTGAAGTTGTTCGCGTGTCTACCGATGAAGAAAAAGAGAGAGTTAGAGTAGTGGGTGGAGAGAGTTATTTCTAATGGTTAAATACAAACAATATTGGAAAAAACGATGCTTTCAAGAGCGGCTCGCGCGAGCACTGAAGAAAAAAAAAGAGAGGTCGAAAAGACAAAACGAAAATGAGCCACGGGCTGGTATGCTAGGACCGATCGCGATAAAAAGGGATCCCGAAAAGCCCGGGGAAGTCATTTGGGTTTAACCAAGCTTCTAATAACAAGGCGGTTGGCTTAGATTGTACTTTGTAAAAGCAGCTCGCCTTTGAGAACCAATATTTTGTGACGTATATTATGACGAATGGTGCTTCGTCATTCTATGGACGGGAATCCGACGTGGAAACACGTTTCTTTTAATAAGAGAGCAACAACTCTCAATCATTCAAATGATTAGATATTTATCGACCTCACAGCAGACTGTATTTTCAAATAGGAGGTTGCACCCCTCTGTAAAATTTATTTTGCTGAAACCACTGCACTTTCCTCTTGCACCATAATTGGCAAGCAACATTCTGACACCAGTCGGAGTCTCATCCACCGGGGGTTGAAGCTCTATATGTTGACGACGTGCACTATTTCACAGTAAATCGTCATCACTTACAAGTCGAAATTCTACCATATCAATCTTCAGAATACATCTCTCGGCTCGTTTGGAATCCGTCATTTCGAAACGACGACAACGAATGCGATGACGATTCTGAGCACGAAAGCGAAACTATGACGATTTTTAAAGCGATTTAACCACAATGATCTTCTTCAATAATTCAAGAACTTAAGTTTTGGCAGGAATCAAGTATATGCGTGTCCATTCTTTTTTTCTTAGAAGAAGTATTCGAGAAGATTGTGAGACTCTTTAAGTTTTTCAGATTGACGAATCTTCTTATGAGAGAACACTTTCAAGCAGCGTTCGTCCCCGACGTCACCGGCGTTCATTATTGGACAAGACTGGATGAAAACACCTTGCTGTACTTCTTGGTGAGTATCTTTGGTGCGAAATATTCATTGGTTTATTTTTCTAATTAGTCAAAAAATATATTTGTTAACACTGCCGTAATTCTCTTAAATCCTTTTCCGTATTCGGATAAGTTCAGTTATAATCTATGCAATGGATATAAATTAAATATTTTATTTGTTTGGCGGTGCCATACTGCATCAATATATATTTTTGTACTTATGCTATAATACTCACATTTTTCCATTACGATTAATTATCCTGTCATTCTGCATGTAAAAGACAGAACATCTTCCCCCCCCCCCCCCCTCTCTCTCTCTCTCGCTTCTTGCTAGATCATGTCTGTAGACATATTAAGCCGTCATTTTGTTTTTCAATTATTATTTCCATTTTTAAAATCCCCTATAGCTATTGTTTGCCAAGGATCTTCTTTACTGGTCGTTTGATATTTTGTTTCGAGTGGAATAGATAATACGTCACTGTTATCTTGGCTTATGATTTAGTTTTGCTTTCGAGCATAATGAGAACGCCGCATGATGACATTTTTTTAAAATCGTCGATCTACTGCTAAGATTGTTTCAAAAACATAAATCTGATGATCATTGTAACTAAATGTGGACTTTTTATGAAGGAATGGTTATGTATTAACACCGGCAATTTGCTCCTGTTGGAATGATACAAGTTTGCAATTACAAAATATAGCGTACAAAAGTAAAATGGTATAACATTTGAGAATCACATTTTGTTATTACAACATGACGGCCAAGAATCATCCCTTCTTGTTTTCAATGGTTTCTCATCTTTATCTGTTTTCGTTGTGTTTCGATGTATCATTGATATTATTATAGTATACAATCACTGTTTTCTTTCTCTCTCTCATCCTGGACACTCAACTTCCTTTTTATTTTTTTTATTTATTTATTTTTTTTTTGGGGGGGGGGGGGGGGGTTGGGGTTACTTCTATTGAAATTATACCCATTTCAATTTTGAGACTTTAGATTTATTAGGTATTTTTATTGCTCGTATTTAATTAATTCTTAATTGATTTGAGTTTCGCTCGACGTAACTTCTTTTTTTATTATAGCTTTTCATTTCAGCGTGCACTTTTGTTAATAAAATCTGTTTAATATCCGATTTTATTTCCATTACCTCACTATCATTGCATAATTATATTCTGATTTATTTTACTGTACTTTCCTTGTGCGTTTAAAGTGCATTTTCTTTTGTATTTTCGACAATGGTTCAAGTCCAGTGCCCATATCAAACAAGATATCATTTTTATATACTTGAAACAAGCACATAACAAACATAACGTGGCCGTCATAACAAGTGTTTTCTCTTTTCAAATATTTGGAGTGTTTTACATCTCTCGTCAAATTAAAGATTTTGAGTAAAACCATACTCTCTCTCTCAAAAAAAATACTTTCTAAAAAACATACAAGTGAGCTCTCCGAACGAAGCGGCGGTGTTTCGAGAGCCGCCGAGTTCCTTAGGGAACGGAAGCCACCCGTTGCGCCTGCCGTAGGCCGAAACTCCCCGATAGTAGACCCTTCGTTGGTGGTGTCTTCGCACGAATAGAAGAAACCTGCCTGGCTTGATCAGTGTATAAAAGTGAAATGAAACGAGTTGAATTAACACCAATAAAAACCAATTCATTCAAATATATGTAATAATGCAAGGTTTTTTTCAATATTATGACAAAGAGATGCAGACCGGCACAAAGTGCATAATATATTTTTCACAGTTATAACTTCTCAGAGCTTCAGGTTTGCATCATGCCCGTGACTCTCCGTAAAACAACTTTTAGAGTGGAAGGAATTTTAAGTATGGAAATAATCACAGCACAAACAATCGCCAAAATATTTCATAGAGAAAAGTCATTCAATTTGTCCTATACTAATTAAGAATCAGGTTTGCATATATTTGCAAGGCGAGAATATTTTTTTCATTACATTGCATTTTAAATAACCGGTGATTGACCTGACCTGAGGATGATAGTGTTAATAAAACTAGGTTTAAAAAAATGAATATTAATAGGAAACAAATAATATGATGATACAAGCGCACCTCACACCTACAAACGTAATAATGCACATCACAGAAAGTAAAGAGTCTGGCAGCCTAAATTTTCTAAATTTGCTATACACCTTCATGATTTTGCGACGGTACAATCTTGATATTACAATATTAATGTTTTAATCTCTATTTAATTTTATAAATGGAAGAACTACAAAAATCACATGTGTGTATTTTCATTTCTTCAGTTGAAAGGTACAAAATTATTATGAAAATAGCAGGAAATTTTTCGTTATGTATTCCCCATTGTTCCTTAAGTTTCCATGTCTGGCCCATTTGTTCATCAATATTTCTGTAGCCTTTTTCATTCAGTTTTGTCTTGTCTTTATTTTTTCTGCTATTTGCGATTATTAATTAGCTAATTATCCTCCATTCACAATCTCTTGTGCTGAACACATCTCTCTCTCTCTCTCTCTTCTCTCTCTCTCTCTCTACTGCAAATTTCTATCAGCGGTCACAATTTTTTCGGCCCTCTCTCATTTTTCTCTTTTTCTCGGTGTATCCATTTTTTGAATATTTACTTGAGATGATTGTAATACTAGTAGTCAGAGTGCACGAAGAGTCATTAGTTTTCACATAATTTCATTTCCCTTTTAATTAATTTCGGAAAATGAAACTTAAACTTCAAAGGTGAAAGAACGCGCATCCTCTATTCGGAAATGTAAACAACTGCCCCTTGCCCAAAAGGCTCTTGGAAATTTAGGCGGCGGTTGCAAGAAGTTAAGATAAAATCATACTTCTGTAGATTATATATCATAGGACAATTTTTTTTTCACTCCATTATTCCCTCATCTGAATCAATGAAAGTGAATTCAGTTGCATTTACTCATTATACGTATCGCCTTTGAACGGTCATGATGAGGGAGGGAAGATTGAAAAACAGAGGAAAAGATCTTATTGATTTCATTTCTTAAAATCGATTCTGAGTCATCCAAAGCTTCCATTAGTATAATCTTAGAATTCCGTGATTTCATGATTTTGGCAATACGGTCGTAATACAACGCGTATCGAATAATACGAGACCGTAAATAGACGCCTTATATCTATTCGACCATCTTGTGCGTTTTGTTTTATTTATTATATTTTTATAAGATTATTACATTACAAAATATATGTCATTATAATATAATCAGTATAATATCATTATACAATCAATTTTGTAGGACTATTACATAATAGTGAAATATAAAAATATTTTCATATGCTAATGAAACAGAATGTATGCATGATGGTCAGAAGGAGCTGTACAAGTAATAGAGTATGTCGTATTAATCAATATCGCATAAAGCTATTTAAATGCAACACATTGAAAAGTAGCATTATTGTTGATAGTATTTCACTATATAGTTGCTATAGAACCGTGATCGAATCATGTATGTTTTGCATTCAAATAATTTTATGCAATATTGAAATATTAAAAATCATAATATTATCCCATTCTGATCCCTCTCTCAAAGACATCTAAATTTTAAATTAGTGACAATTAAATTTCTTTATTTCTCTTTTTTTCTTTATTCTACAGGATTTGGTGCAACAAGTGCTAACTTCTGTCAGCAGTACTTAGCGAAATCATTGGCGCATCTCCTGGCCGGAAAAAAAAACCTAGCAGCTATTCTAAACATTGCAAAAACGTCAAGGGAAACGGTTTGATAGAGAAAGGAATATCAAATCTTAACTTTTCTGCGACCATCGACCTCGCTCAATTTTCTTCGATGATGTCGATGATGATGGAAGAGTCTCACTCGGAGTCGGCGCTGTACTCGACACCGACCTGCGTCCAGCTCGGTATACCCCTCCCCGACTGCCCAGGCGGCATGTATCCTATCAGAGACCCCCATCATCCGTCAGCAACCAACCCCGATGTTCCATTCCCCGTACCAAACTACCTCGACCCCCGCTACGCTAGTTCCTTCATCAGTCACTATGGGCATAGCTACGTCCCACTCCCGAACCCCTTCGGATTCTACGATCTCGAGCCGAGCTTCATCCGAAGACGCAACGAACGCGAGCGAGAGCGCGTTCGGAATGTCAACGAAGGTTACGCGCGTTTACGCGAACACCTCCCATGCGATAACCCTGAGAAGCGCATGAGTAAGGTGGAAACATTACGGATGGCTATTCGGTACATCAAGCAGTTACAAGGTGTTCTTGTGGATAGCGATGAGGGAGAAAAAGAGAACAACTGTGGAGAACCAGAGGAGAAAGAAAGTGGTTACCATAGCAGCGAAGGAGATGATAAATAAACGTTCATTTTTTTTTGCAAACAATTTCAACTTCTAAACAATTTATCTTCAACCCTTCGCGGCATTATTTATGAAGCGATTATTCGGATACGCCATCTAGACAAAGCTACATAGATGAAAAATGTCTAATTGTGAAACGAAATTCATTATAAAAGATATTAGGTAGACATTTCAATAAGACTGAAATATGACAGAAGATGAGACCTAATTCGTCTCGAATTCATTGAAACATGTCGCTTGCATTTCAACAGTACCCGGGTGAGGTATTCTTTAAGGATTGCTTACTGAGCTGTTCAGTTTTAATAGCTTGAAAATTATTTTTAGAGGACTGGACTTAAGTCGAACAAGGAAAACACATAACTATTCTATTTTGAATCGTATTGTTAATGCCCATTATCTAATGCTTATGTATTACGGATACATTGAAACAACAGCAGGCCTTTTCTTCTTCTTCTTTGTCAACATGTTTCAGGTTGATATGTCCAGTATCTATACATTCAGTTCCCTCAATATCGTATCCTGAAAAATAGGAATCTTCACCTCCGTGAAGATTTACCTAGTCCCAATGTCATGAATGTATAGCTGATCTTCAAAGATTTGATCACCAAACTGCAAAACTGAAATGATACTGTTTTTAGAGTTTAAAAAAGGCTAGAATTTATCAATAATATCGGTGCAGTGCTTGCTTTATAACGGTGTCTAGATGATGAGAGGCAACAGAAATATGTGTGCTAAAATGTGCAATTTTGATTATTATGTATATACATGTATATTTTGTAAATAATAAGAAAGAGAAAATTTTATTTAGAAATTCAGAAGCTGGTTCTGTTTTGAAAGGTATTCAATTTATCATTGCATCGATCACAAACTAATATTCATAAAGCGGATGTACAGTTGTTTTTCAACAAAGAAAATAATTTGGTTACATTCCTATGTTGTGTGCTATCCACCCCTCCCTCTTCTCTCTCTCTCTATCTCCTTTTCTTCTCTCGTTATTTCCATATCAGTTTTTTTGTTATGCCTTGGCCAATTATAATGCCTTGGCAAAACACATACACCCACATTCCATGCTTGTATCCAATGTCCAGTCCAGAGAAAAAAGGGGCAAATTTAATGTTCTTATTAATTTCATGAAGTGCTATGTCTTACATGCAATAGAATTCAAAAGTTGACGATAGCTAAGTGTTCAGGAAATACCTTTCTCCTGCATCCGAAAAGAGAGCGACAAATTGGCACCCGTCTGACTCTTCGCCATACCTCAGGATGCGCAACTGTATACAATTACCACTTTCAAACGTTTCGCATCAACCATTAAAGGTAAGAGATACAATATGAATACATGATCGCCAAGAACTAGACAAAGTATATCAAAAAGAAGAAAAGAGTTTACATGCAGTCTTGGGTATCACTTTATAAAGTGCATCTCATGGCACGTAATGCTGAGAAGAGCCCGCTGTACACTGCTGTAGGAACGGTGTCGGTAATTGGAAATTTAACGGGTGCTACTTAACACCTCTCCCCAGAACTCTGGGGGAGATGATGTCACTTAGCAGGTGTCACGCAAGTGTGGTGAAACACACAGACGGAATTGCAGAGAATTTGGAGTTAACTCCCTTTATTATCATATTCTTCGCATATTTTCATGACTGGAACATTATTGGTGGGAGGGAAGTACATTTTCTCGCTGAAAATTTTGCTGACATGGGGTGAGATTGTAATATTGTCACTTCCGTGCCAGTTGATGTGAAAATGATTGAAAATGATTACACCGATAAAAAGGGAGAGGGTGGGGTTTATAAGTTAATATTTTTCAAATTAAAGATTTTTTTTCTCTCATTAATGTACGTTTAATTCATTGTTCAGAATATAAAATTACACTGTTTAAATATATTGTAGTATTGAAGATATCCTATTTTTTTCTATTTTTTTTCTTCAATTTGTTTTCTGTTATGTGGTTATGCGACACAGGCTGTTTATTTACACCAACAGTGACCCGCATTCTTTTGTAATATTAACTTTTTCAGTTGTTGGAACATTGATTTATATCTATAAAACTTGTACTTTTCTGATATCTGATGAAAGATATTTTAAATTCATAGACAGAAAAACACAGTCTAGTTTTGAGGTTCTGATTGCAAACGGGCATAGCAGATAATAACAACGACGACTGTATGGCGTCAAACATCTCCAATTCGTTTTACAGTCATCGTTTGTTTCCCCATTTGCTAAACGATTTACAATTCTAATACGGTGACAAATATCAGATATTGGAGCGTTTAGCAATGATTTTGCATTTCTAATGTTCTTATTTCAAATATGCTATCATCTTAGAGATAATAATGCCATTTTAAGGCCTCTCTATGTCTCTTTGTCGCTATCTAAAAAAAATACTCTTTCGCTCTCTCTCTCTGATCTTGTATTCCTATGTCTCCTTTTCCTTCTGTGCCTCACTCTCTAACTCTTTTCTATGTCTCTCTCTCTCTCTCTATCTTTCTATCTCTATCTTTCGTTCATTCCTTTTGTCTTTTTATCTGCTATTTCGGCTTAGTCTCTCTCTACTTCACTCTCTCTTCTCCACTTTTTCTGTTTGTTTCTCTTTCATGTCTTTCTTCTCTGTGACCAGACTATCAATTCTTTTTTTTTATTCCTTCTTCTGATTCCCTCTTTTTATTCTTTAATAACTTTTTCTTATGAATTGTTTTCAGATATGTATTTCAGTTACACAGTTACGCGCCTTCAGCATCCTCTGTGATGAATAAGTGCGCATTATAAATGTTATTGTTATCACAACATCTTTGTGTACATTGCAAGAGAATAATTATCATACATGTCTTTATTCATTGCAAGAGTATAATATGAAATAAAACCGTAAAGCTACGCAATCATTACGATTATGTATACATGTGCAAACTGAATAATCAGTGTCTCATTTTTTTATTTGTGTTCTATTTGGGTTCTCTTACCTAATGTATCATTTAATTTTCAAGTATCGTTCATGGGCATTACAAATACGCGTTATTTCATAACATCAAAGAATTGACTTCTTACTTAGACAAGTTAGAGCATTAATTCAAATTGATTTGATACTTTATAAAGGGTCAGGTTTATCGAATAGAGTTATTCACACTAATCATATCGAATTACAAAACAAACTCAAATTAAGAAAATGTTATCTATACGGAAAATGTACACACAAAGCTTTGAAATTGGATATTTTTGTTTTATCTATACATGAAATGATAAATATATTACGTGGGTAGTATTTATCTAGAAATCTTAGCCTTAATATTATCCCCTAAAAATGCATGTCAACATCTTAATAGTATAGATCATATATATGACGCTTACCTATAACAAGATATGAGGTATTTTCAGAAGATGTAGATACAAAGGGGTAATAGAGCCATAACGAAATATATTATAAGTCATAATACTGATAAAAAAGTCTATTGCATGATAAATGGCACCACGACTCTATTTCCATAATATGTTGTCATGTACTTGTGGAAAAAAATTAAAGTAGAAGATAAAAGGAATATACAATGAGGACTGTAACCGGGAAAATTTTCATGAGGAAACATAATTTGAATATAACACGTGGTAAACTTGATTAAAATATAATACCATTAAGACTAATGATGATTGTGATTATAATGGATATCTCATTGCATGAAGTTGATAATGATGATGGTGATGATGAATATAATAATGATGATGATGATAATGAAGAGGATGATGATAGTGGTGGTGGTTATGGTGGAGGTGGTGGTGATGGTCTGGTGATGATGGTGTAGGTGGTGGTGATGGTATTGATGATGATGATGATGATGATGATGGTCGTGGTGGTGATAATAACGATGATGGTTATTGCGACGATGATGATAAGTTAGATGGTAGTGCTGCATATCTTTACAGAAAAGACCATGATGATCGTAGACTTTTTTTCTTCGACTCCTTTGATTAATAAAGGTGGTGACTAATGGACATTTCTCAAACTATGGCACATGATACAGAAGAAAACTTGCTTGTTGATGATTACATGCATAAAAGGCATAACACCCGACCGGGGATGATGCATGATTGAAGCTAGGAGTTGGGACATCCCTGGCATGTGCCTGGTGAATGAGTTCTTATCTTATACCTTTCGGTGCTTGGATACGGTTCAACTGTCATGCAGGGGCATCGTTCTTGTGTTTGGTTTGGCAACTCCTCCTCCCCCCACATAATACGAAATTAAGTCTGCATTATAATGTATCTTCTTTCATGATATTGTCACATGCATTTTGAAACCTGACTTATCTGTCATAGTGTTCTACATTACTATCGGCATTTGGCAATACTGCTGATTAGATTTTGAATGAAAAAGATTATGAAAAAAATATTGTAGATAATAGGAATATAATTCAGATGGTATTCAGTTTTGATTGAATGAAAAATAACCTCATGTGTCCCGTTAGAATTTTTAAAAACCATCTCGTAATTTTCGCTCAACAACCGACACGTGTAAACTTATAAGTCCAAAGTCTAGACTCTCATCAGCTAAAAACGATTTTTTTTTAACAGTAGCCGCATATAAGACGTAGTACAACATCCCACTTTAACCTGTTAACTAAGAGAAATAACCTGTCTTGCCACCTTCAAAAGATCACTTAAAACATACTTCTTCCCCAGTAATCTAATGTGTTCTACTTGTTTTTGAGTCTGTGGATTTAGTTTTCTTTTCAAATATGTCATGTATGTGTTTTTGTAAGCGCTGTGGTACTTTTTTGTTTTTAGCGCTCTTGAATATTCGATATTACCACTACTATTATTATTGTATTACTAGTATTATTGGTTATTGTTGAGATGATGAAGAACCATTTGTGTTTGGGGAACCATGCATACATTTTTGCATCTTTGACAAAATAAAACTCAGAGCCAAAGTCGTCGGAGCATGTGTCAAATAAGATTACCCGTCACGATGGTAAGTAAATGTTTGTGTGCGGATAGATACTGTCCAGCAGGATAAGATGATCCGCTGGTCAGTCATTGTCCGGGGTCAGCTGTTCGGGGAATAGTCGTCCTAGCCCTATATACAGAATCTCAGTCTTGCAAATTTCAAGTCGTAATTATTAGGCTAATTTTATTACTGATTTGAATGAATAGACCATTGTTTCGGGGTGCACGACCATATTTGCACATCTTTAAAGAACGTATGAAGTAATCGATTATCAAATTAATCACTCGATCCATGGTTTAAATCAATAATGTCATCAGCCGCTGATGTATCTTGTTGTCCCACGTGCAAGAATCCCTGCCTCTATATGTCTGTCTCTATCTCTCATCCAATATCTTCTCTTTATGCTTGATACGATTAGGAACTACCAGTAAAACCGCTTCCTCATCACCCTTGGAAAAGTCGATATTCGATTTCGTCCCCCGTCTCGCGTTTCTTCGCCACTTCTATAATCGCCCGCAATATAACGGACTCCCCATGCGGGGTGAATAACAACCTCGCACGTGGGGACGACGTAGTTGATGTGCGCGCCTAGCTGTGCGTTATTACTGTGGTATTGCCCACGTGCGCGCGCCCTGCTCAGCTCTATGCGAACACGTGCACCGCGCTCTGCGGCGAGAGCTCCGCTATTTATCTCTTTCCGCTCGGTTTCCCCTTCAAAAAACAAGCCAGAGGCCATTTAAACAAGTTAAACCCCCCTCGAACGAGGAGATTAAAAAGCTCAGATTTGTTTCATCAGTCCTCACATGAGTACTCGCGCCGGACATCACACTAGAATCCCGAGAAACCGAAAATGGAAAATCGGGAGAAAAAGAAGTAGAGACACGGTGACTGAGGCTGTGAACCTGAGAGGTGCTGACGTGCGTACGAAAGTGCCTCCTACGAAGTTTGACGGAACTTCTTTCGCGGGTTCATTTCCGCGGCTCACGCGCGCGTTACACGCTGTTTGTTTGGTACGGGTGGGTGACGGGTCCCGCGTAGACCTAAGCCCCCATCCCACGGGAGGGTCCCCCGTGTAGTCTCCGCTCCCTCATGCGTCACAATGGCGAGCGCGTGACGGCCATTGTTGGGATTGTGTAATTTTGCCAGGAAGTCAGTTTGATTGAGAGCGATTGACCCAAATAAAGTTTAGTCTCGTGCTAATATGGGACACGAGTATGGCTAGCTAGGCGGTCAGCCAGGGTATATTCTTTACATGTTCCTAGGTCATGGCAGGTCTGCAGTTTAAACCCCCACGGGCGGGCAAGAACAAAAAACAATAGCAGCATAATACTAGCGATCGCCTCTATCAAAACTCTTTCAAGATATGGTACCAAGCCATGATGACCAGGACAGAAGTAAGCTTTAAAAGGGAACAATCTTCGAAAAAAAAATATTTTGTATATTTTGGGTTTGATTCGAATTTGTTGTTTTCAAAACATCAGCTTTCGAAACAATTCTGTACAGCGAATTTCACTCTAAAATTTCTTTAATTTCACTAAATTTCGCTCTAAAAGTGACTTGTTGGTTGTGAAATTATCCCCCCCCCCCCCCAAATGGTTCACTCTAAAAACTCAAATGTTAAATCTGCATTTAAAAGGTTGGAGGAGTGACAACATTTTCAAAATGGTAAATGAACACTTTTAACATGCTGCATCCAACCTTTAAACTATTAGATCCAGCATGTTAAAAGTGTTAATTTACCATTTTAAAAATGTTGTCACTCTTCCAACCTTTTAAATGTAGATTTAACATTTGAGTTTTTAGAGTGTTTCAATCCCCAACCATTTGGGTCTGGGTCTCCTGTCGATACACAAATCTATGTTTTTGCAAGACAATACCGTTCAATGGAATTGTTGTGTATAGAGTCTGTGAAAAATTGAGTCAATGGCACAGTAAGGGTTAAAGATGCATCAGCGCGGTATGATCCTTCAATCGTATTCCAAATTTCAGTTCTCATGATATTATTGCTTCAGGCCATTCTTATGCATGTGTACTGATGTGTACTAAACAAATCAATGATTATCACATTTATGCGGTACATTTGTGGTTACCTACTGATAATAAAGTATATACTTTATCTACCCCGGATAACCACGCCCTGGGACATCTAATCCCTAGGACAAATATTCGTCGCCACATATCTTCCTCGGACACCCGTCCATGCTTTACCGACCTGCGTCATTTTACAAAATGACATGTAAAAATCAGCTTGTGCCAGATATGGGTGAAACCGCGAAAACGTTATAGAATCACATGCGATCATGACCCGAAGAAAGCGTAATCTTTGTAACCTAATTTAAAGAATGCTCTCATATGCCTTTTTTAAAGAATGAGGGTAATGATACTTCCCTTATCATAAATTAAAGATGGTTGACTTTTTGTTAATGGTGTGGGCCAAGAAAGGGCTATTTTTTTTTTTTTTTACTGAAATTGTTACCTTCAATCATTATGGACATCAGCTTTAAAGAACAAAGCAGAGAGCAAGGTGATGTTTTCATTAAAAACATAAAGTAAGGGACACGTTTCACTGTCATCAAAAGGTAAATTAGTATGGCATAAAGGGCACATAAGGCAGGAAAATATCAGATTATGGCAATTTTCCAATACAGGATGTTCATATTTTCCAGCACAAGCGGGGCACTTTTTTATTTGATGGATATTTATTGACTTGGGAAAATCCAGGGGTGTACGCCCCTGCCACCCGCGGCAATTGGCATTGGCCCATGTCTTATGAAAATTCTGACTGAATGCATATCATCACACGATGGGTATGCCATGTATCATATCTTTTAAAGTTTACAATTCCCTTGCACATGTTGCGTCATGTTCACAAGTGATACTGACGTTTTCACTGATTTACCCAAATTTGGCACAAATGGACTTTTACATGCCATTTTCAAAACAATGTTGCTCTATATAGTTGTGAAAAATGTATTGATGCCGTCAAGGTATCATTTGAAAGCATATTATATCTACGTCATGAAAGCAGCGAGTTATATTCTTATAGAGAACATAATTTGTTCATACAAAAGCCTTTGTTTTAGGGTTTCCTTTTTTTCTGGGACGCACTGTATAATGATGGGTCTAAAGAAACAGAGTAATTATGAATGATAGGAAAAGGTAGAAAAATTGATTTCTAATTGTAGTCCAAAATTGTTCTATAATAGTACTTTGTTGTATCCATTTCTTTTTCAGTTTGTATATATTTATTTTAAAAAAAAAGTAATGCCATGTCAATTCTGTCTTGGTACTGCGATTACGGATTTGTCAATAAAACTTTTCAGTCGAAAACGTAAAAGTGTAAAGTAGGAAGAGGGAACAGGAGAAGAGGGAGAGATAAATATATAAAAACTAAAGGAGAAGACGAACTTAACCGGTTGAATTATCTAATTCCCATAGGCTTATTACAGGAGCAGCTCGGTTCCCGTAGGCAATGGGTTAAGTAATGAGGGGGGGGGGGTGACAGTGGTGAGATAGGGGAGGAGGACGGGATGGAAGGAGGGCGAGAATGAGTGTGGTCGCCTTCTTGTCTTAAACGGGAGATGGCGTTTTTCACTGACACGGCCCTTGGAGCCTAATCTAACATTTTAAACCACAGCTTGTATTATTTTACCATATTTCTGCCTTAAAGATTTCTTTCTTTGACAAGATACTGGATTCAGCATTGAACATATCGCTTTATTTTGGCAGAGACATCCGAAATTAGTTTTCGATACGTCAGCCACATTGCACTTCCCAACTCTATACGATTGACCAAAGGACCTAAAAATAGCATTTTAATAAAATCTCCGCCCCTAATGAATTATGCAGGTGTTGTCTGAACTAATAATGACTGCCTCAATTCAGTAGTGACACCATTTATCAAAAATTACTCATACTAAAATATCTTGCATTGAAATCATGTCCGTGGTATTTTCTTTTCAACACTCTCCGCGGTGTTAAACGCTGGCGAAGGTTTTTACAGTGCGTGCGCCGGTTTTTTATTACCTCGGGCAAAATCTTCCAAAAAGGGGGCACACCGTGCATTCGCTTTTGAAAGAAAAAAAAACGAGAGCGCAAAATATTGTTGTTTTTGAGCGCGAAATTTTAATATCTTCTTCTCGTTCATTTTTACCACTTTATTAAAAGATCAACTCCTTTTTAATTAACAACTTGTAATGTTTATCCGATCTAGATTTGCAATAATGAGTGGCCCCTTTCTGCCTTTGGTCTAGTTTTTTTTCTTCTCCTTTGTCCTTTTACAATCAAGGCATGCTGTAATGGAAATATGAAAAGTAAAACTTGTTTATCCAGGGGGAGCCATCAGATATCTTCTTTTATTTAAAGAAAAGAAAAAGAAATTGGCCAAGGAAGAAAAGAGGGGCATTATAAACAATTTTTGATCCGTGTAAACTGACAGAATGAAAAAGCTGAACTTATACTCTTCAAATTTGACCCACATGACACAATGTCTGTTAATCATGATTGAATTAGTTTCCTTCATTCATTATTCTACTCATTAGCATGATTACCACCATCGTCATCATCATCATCACCATCATGTTATAAAAGTCATTATCATCACGACTATCTTCATCGTCGTCGTTATTATTATGATCAATTCACCATTATTACGCTATGATTAATGTCTTGACATATTCCTATTTAAAACTTCTATATTCAAAGTAGTAATATGTGTATTATTTATAATTTCCATTCATTGCTTGTTTGTTGTTTGTGTTTTAACGAATACTTAACGAATACTCTATGAACCATCTCCTTCCATTCTCCTTTCAACCCCCCCCCCCCCCCTCTCTCTCTCTCTCTCTCTGACAGCATGATCCTAATCATGTACCATCTAAATGGGCAAATGATGGGGGGGGGGGGAGGGTGGGAGGGTTAGGGAACAATTCGTTCTATCGCGTTGTTTTCTCCAATAGACTTTTATTGGTATACAATGACAGCACGTCACACAAATCAATGCTAGTATCATGGATATTTGACAACCCGTTCGACAATGCAATTAAAACATATCAAAACAAGATACAGGTAATATCATACACGTATAGACGTTTCGTTTGTGCAACGCCATGACTATTGTGAAGAAGAGACGGAGATAGAGAGGGTGAGAGAAAGGGAGGGAAAGGCCTACAAAAAGACAAGCAGAGAGTAAGATAAACAGTGAGAGAGAGAGAGAGAGAGAGGGGGTGGGGGTTAGAGAGAGAGGAGAAAGTGTGTGAGAGAGAGAAAGAGGGGGTTAGAGAGAGATAGAGGAGAAAGTGAGTGAGAGAGAGAGAGTGAGAGAGAGAGAGTGAGAGATAGAGAGTGAGAGAGGGGTTAGAGAGAGAGAGACGGTGGTAGAGGAAGAGAGAGGAGAAAGTGAGAGGAGAAAGTGAGAGAGGAGAAAGTGAGAGAGGAGAAAGTGAGAGGAGAAAGTGAGAGAGGAGAAAGTAAGTGAGAGAGAGAAAGTAAAGTGAGAGAGACCGACAATATTGGAGAAACTGACATGATTGAAGAGAACTCATCATCTTGAGAGACGTCGAAGGAATCAGAGGTGGAGAGAGAGGGGGTGAACAAAAAAGAATAAAATGGAAGGGAATGAAAGACAAGAAAAGGCGAAGAAGGAGGATTATAGGAAGGAGAAGGAAGAGGAGGAGGAGAAGAATGAGGAGAGGAAGAAGGGTGGACTTAGCCCATCGTCAGATATGAATGTAAATAAGACCCCGTTGACCTTACAATGTTCCGAGGTAAAATATGACAAATAATTATAAAACAAAATTTGTGATATTTTTCTCTTTTTTTTAAATTTTGGCATTTCATTTCCATGTTATTGTTAACTTCCTTTATACTAATGCTTTGTATTGTAAAACAAAATGCTGATGTCAATGTCAATGAAGTTTCTTAATAAAATACCCCCGAAAATACCAAAATACCAAACATACTGTCTAGACAATCGAACAGCCTTGGAACCTTACTGAAAATATTATATCATATACTCTGCATGCTATGTCTGATACAAAATTCATGGCACCGATCACATTGTGAACATAGAATAAGACTTCTTTTAAAGTAGCTAAAGATATACAACATAAGGACGAAAATGGAAAACATGATTATACTCGTGGACTTCATGAGTATCCTAAAGACACTTTGCCGTATCCTTTAATAAAAAAGCATTAAGTACATATTTTACTTGCATGTGTAATCTTAAATTGTCACTCTACACTAAAAAGACAAAATAGGCTCAACCTTTTCTGATCGAAAATCATTCAAATTTATGGCGAATCCTTAACAATTGCTATAATAGTGTTGCCTCGTTAAAGCATAAGATTTCAGTTCCAAAATTAATAAAGAATCTCTTGTGCACTTCGCGACCTCTCCAAAAAATAACCTATAGATTCCAATCGGTAGTTTAAAATCCTGCATACAAATAAAAGTTACAATTCAAACATAAAAAAGAAATAGTTTTACATAAAGGTCAAATGTACTCTCACATTACATCAACTAAATTACGATAAAATCACCACTTCCCATTATATCGGCGCCATTGGTGTATATCTAATATGGGATTTAAAAAGAATATCTCCCAAAACACTAGCGCAATAAGTTGTTTTAAGACATTGTGAGCGCTATTATGAAAAAAAAAACTATATCTATGTTTAACCTGTAGGCAAAATGAACCCTTTTCTTTTAGAAACAAACATTTACACTATTACTTTTTAATGACATAAAGGCATTATGTAAAATATAATGCAAATCAATTCCACTGTCGGTTTACAAATTAATCAGTGTTTTGTATAAATCTAGGCATGCTATATGCTTCATCTTTCACTTTTACCTAAATTGTTCGACATTCATCATAAAGGTCTTGAAACTAACATCTTCTAGTCTGCATTACAAGACAATCGAAAATTTGCCAATGAAGTAAAAACTTAATAAGCCTGTAATTGATACCAAAAAAATGGTTCTAAAATCTTTGGTAAGCATGGCACAATTATTTCTTTTAAAATGATAAAAAATCAAAAATAAATCTGAAAGACGGAAATACGGACGAATAGTTTTGGACATTAAAAATGTATCAAATAAAATCACCGTGTCAAATATTTCAAACATACATATCTAGGGAATACATACAAAAGTCATTTTGTAATGCTACTATCGCAATTTCCTTATTACAAAGACGAGATAAATGTTAAGAGGAAGCAACTATGTTTCCCAATATTTCTTTTTATCTTTTTTGTAGTCTGATAAGACTCCCTTGTGTTTTTGTAAATGGTAAAAATAACTCAAAGTGTCTTTATACGTTTTCCTATTTTGTAGCATCTTTAAAGACTTTTTAACTTAATATTTTGTCTTTAGAAGAAAATGCCAGCTAATTACGCCTAAACGTAAATAGAAGAATGATCAAAAGTATAAAAATAGTTCTTTTTCTAAAAAATAAAGAGTATGAATTTTATAATAAACGATACATGCAAATATCCATGTATTTCATAAAGATGAGAGAGGGAAAACACAATTTTCGTTTCTCACGGTTGTGTATTAATCATCTTAATACACGTAGGGATTCGTCTCAATAATAATTCCCTCATAATAACGTATGTTCTTTTCCAGAAAAGAGCCAGTATTATCAAAGAATACATTCGCACTGATTGAATGAAATAATGAGTATTTACATCAGACTTGAAACAATAAAAACTGCATAAATCATGTTGTTTATCCTCCCCTTTTTAAATACAAAGAACCATGTGCCATAACCTGAGTAATCCCTCCAAGTATAACCACTTCATTGAACTTTGCATTAACAAAAAAAAAACACTTTTTTATCTAAATCTTGACAGACACATTTCATTCATAACTCGCTCTGTGCATCATGTGACCAGAGTAGTTTTGCACTGGGATTTCTTCTTTGACGACACGTGATTGTCCTTCTTGTTTTGATTGGTTGAGGCCTGAGTTGTGGTCTCCAGCATGATAACTTCTCGTTCTGTACTATCTATTGGAGGCATCCCAAGGTTACCTGTAATTAAAAAAAGTAGTAGTATGAAAAAAAAAATATGTTACAATGTAAATGTGTATGGTTGTTTATTTACTTCAAAACAAATGTAACGCATATTATATATCATTATGTGTTTTCTGACTAATAAAACGTTTCAAGAAAAAAAAATAGAAACAGAAAAAAGGAACTTGTATGAGTTACATTCATGTTACAGTTCTGGACCACAACGCAAAACAGCCTTGTGTTTGTCGTATTTAGTTCTAAGCATGTCTTAATAAATAAAAAGTCAGTATCCACGGGTAGCTTTCCTAATGATTACCTTGCCTTTTTTCCCGGGGCGCGTATCATCAAGTGCTTTGTCAGTGATTTTTACCGACAAATTTGCTCTCAGCCAATCAGCTGCAAGGATTTCAGTAGCTTATAGCAGTAATGTTATTGGTAAAAATCACTGACAAAAACACCTGATGAAACGCTCCCCAGTATATAAGGGCTCTCCTAATTGGTTGTTGTCTAGACTTCTACTCATGAAACTAAATTGTGGTCTATTTCACCGAAAATGAAATTGTTTTCCGTATTCAATATGATTAAATAAGCAATGATGGATGATGAGGCGAGTGGTCCATTTCAGCTGCATGCATTTACAAAATACAACCGATCTTCCACGGGGCTCCTATAGTAATGTATAAATATTGACTTAGCATGTTGAATGTGGAAAATAAACTTTTAATATCTACTAAAAAAGTTTCGTCTGTGAAAGAAAAGAATCCAGCTTGAGATATTCGCCTGTCCTTATTTGAATCAGTATTTCGGTAACCTTGAAATGAATGCCATCAGTTGCTTTGCTAATTAGGTAATCTGGTCACACGAAAAGAGTTGTTGGTGTAATTATCTTGTAAATACTTTTAGTTTTAGGGGCGGCTCATGGATTTCGTAAAAGAAGTGGTGGGTTATCCGTCTTGACGTTACAGGGGCGGCTCATGGATTTCGTAAAAGAAGTGGTGGGTTTCCAATTCCCGAAAATTCAGACACACAGCCACAAATCCACTACAGATGTCATCAAGCGTAAAAATTGGTCACCCTCACCCCCCCCCCCAAAAAAAAAATAAAAAAATAAAAAAATAAAATAAAATAAAGAAGGTTGTCGTGCATAAAAGAGGGGTTCAATTTCTATCAACATCCCCCACACCACTTGCACGCACCCATGCATAATAATCCGATCGTATTAAATGTTAAAGTTCTCATAGAAAGACGCCATTTCTCAAAATGGAAAGTGACAGAGAGAACACTGGCGATAAGTAACTGGCTGTTTCATACCAGTCCTTGGCTTACCCTGAAAGTTGATGAGCCACGAGAGGGCAGTAGACTGATTTCCTTCGCTGATACCGTTGGAGTGATTTGGAAGAAGTGGTGGAACTGAAATCTACAATTGAAAATAAAATTTAGTACAATATTGAAATATATAGGGAATATTGAGACAGACAAACGTTTTTCTTTCATTAAGCCAGTCTTACATACTTCAACTTTCTAGAGTACCAAAATAAATGTACTTATATTGACAGGCACGGAAATATCCGTTTTCAATGAGGGCGAATAGACCTGTTTACTAAATGATTCAAATTTATGGATGTTTCTTTCCTGGGGACCTAGTAACGAGGTATTCCATTAACCTGTTATTAATGAATGAACTACAATACTTGGAATCCAGTTTGCATACATTACTTGTTGCTATGTCTGACAAGCCTCTGGCAAGCTTTCAGGTTGTCAAGAACAACCTTTGTTTCAAAAGTATGCATAAAATTTGAATCACTTAGTAAACAGGTCTATTACAACGAAAAAAAACCCCGATGGAAACAGTATTTCAGTCTAAGGAGATTTGCGAAGAAAAGTGCGATAAATTCATGCTTTAAATTATTTTGAACGTTAGAGCACCATGTTAAATGCAAATAATTCATTCGAGTTAACCATCAACCCTTCATGAACTTAACCATGTAAGCTTATTAACCAAAACGGTCTGTTAAAAATATACGTAACGGCAATCTATTCTTCTTCTTTCTTTTTTTAAATTTTGCAAGGCAATTTGAAAACATACTATTTTGAACACTAGAAGTCAGGTATTCTATGAAAAATTGTACGGCTGTAAAGAAAATGATCAGGATGATGAAAACGCAGTCAAAGTTGACCAATTTCAGTCATGTTTTTATTGTGCACGTTGTCTTGTGAAGATCACGGGCGAAATGGCGTCTTCAGAGAGAGATGTGACCCCATGCATTTTCATCAAAATTTAATTCCGCAAATTCATAACTATTATCATACCTTTTCGACTAACGAAAATCTGAGGAACCTTTTTTAATTTTTATTTATTATTTTTTTTTTGCTAGCATAACTTTTCGGTAAATCTGATACCACGGGGTCCGCTCGCTATTCATAAGGACCGATATTCATACAAAACCGCTATTCACTTAGTCACGCGTTATGGATAGCGGTCCTTATGAATAGCAGTCCTTAGGACTAGCAATATTACCCCGATACCACAACTGTTACCCATCATTATGCTCCAACGACAACTGCTTATTATTTCCTCAAAAATATAGGATTACGTCAGTGTTTCAATTTTGGTTTTAGGTTAGGTTTAGGGTTATAGGTTTAACCATTTCGAGACAATTGACCACATTTTGCTGTTTGGCTCAATACCTTTTTGATTCGGAGCTCTAAAATAATATACAAGAGCAAAGTTAACATTTCTGCACACAGCATGTCCATTTTACGTTTGATGCCAGGTATTTTAAAAATTAGAATGAGCTTTAAAATCCTTAAATTGGCAATATATTGACAGAATCAAAATCATTGTTTTTTTCATCAAAAGTGGCAATTCATTAACTTCAACAAAATTCATAACTATGTATATATAATGTTTTAAAAGACATTACACCTTATAAGAACCATGTAGCACGAAAAGAAAATTATTATTGTTACCAATTTGTATCTGATCAATATTTAGCCCTGAAAGTGGGTATATGGGACTACACACAAAGGTGGCATGAATGTTCGGCCTGAACATTTCAGCTATTTCTAGTCAAATTTCGAGAGCATTTGAAGAGCAATCCTTTTCAGGGGATGTTTCTACTGTGATATTCTTCCAAACTGTCATAAAAGGAATGAGAAAGCTCACAAATTATTTTCCACCTTTCCCAGAACTCAAATTCCGTTTAAGGTGAGGAATGGAATTTGGTCCATGCACGGTTAAAGTCAGGAATTCGGTTAGTGTATACAAATTTGATCGCGGAAAATTGTCGCCTGGGTATGTTTTGAAGAACCCCAACAACCTCCTTTCATTCGTAAGGTTCTACCATTGCCTACAGGATATGCCTTAGCATTCTGTTAAATGCCTGAATTCTGGGCGAGGGGTACATCTTGTGATATCGCATATCGACCAATTCACTACACCTGTCATAGGGCTGGTAGACCAGCTGGGGGTCAAGAAGAATCGAAATTATCAGAGTCAAAAGGGTGTATATCCACTCTCGATGTCCATGCAATAGACCGCTTCGGTAATGTATGCAAATTATAAAAATACCTTTCAAACAAAGGTTGTTCTTGCCAACCTGAAAGCTTGCCGGACATAGCAACAAATAATGTATGCAAACTGAATTCCAAGCATTGAGGCTCATTTATAAACAGCAGGTTAATGGAATAGCTCGTCAGTAGGTGCTCAGA
Organism: Heliocidaris erythrogramma; assembly: GCA_025617745.1. Lineage (NCBI taxonomy): Eukaryota > Metazoa > Echinodermata > Echinoidea > Camarodonta > Echinometridae > Heliocidaris > Heliocidaris erythrogramma. Next base: position 11,667,553 of record CM046873.1, on the reverse strand, counting down.
GAATATAATTATGTGCATAAATTTGCATACATTACAGAAGCGGTCTATTCTCAAAAGCCGCCTGTCTTTAATAATTTCTGTTACTAAAATGTAAATACAAAAACGAGTCACTATGAAACTACATGAATACAGTCATTATGAAGAAAACACAAACGGAATGAATTCTTCAAGTGGATTAAGCACGGTTTTGCACTAAAGTCCTCCAATAACGAGACTCACCTGAAGATATTCATCACTGAGGAAAGAAAAGAAGAAAAAAGAGTGAAAGAAAGAAGTATCTGATTTGATATAAAGTGGTATCATGGAATGAAAAGTGTCGTGTTATCAGCATCCCGCCAGAAGACCTCCCCACAGGCACGGCGTGCCTTTCCCGCCTAAATGTAACATTTTTGTTGCTACCGCGTACCGGTTCATTACACCAAAATGAACCATAAAATAAATTGTACCGTAGCTATTCCAAGGTACATTTAGTGTTTCGTTTTGTTTGTGGGGTTTTTTAATGTTAAAAACGAAAATTTGTATCAGGAGGGGCATTTGAAACAATAGTTCGTTTAAAAGTTACGTTAAAAATATGACAAAACGATGAAAACGATAAAGCAATCCAGACTTTAAAATATTGGCCTGTAATCTATGGGGTATTTGAAGACCCTTTTTTTTTTTTTTACAGAGTTTGTTACTTTTCTCTCGCTTTTTTATCGACAAATCAAAACAGAATACAATATTTTTATGGGCCTTTTCCTGAAAATTAGTATTGATTAGTGTTATATTCAATCCATCCTATGTTTGATTTGCTCTGTAACACGTGCCCCCTTTTAGAACTGGTAACTTTTTTTCGGCTTGTCAGAGAATTCTGGAGGGAAACTGGCGCCCCCAAAATCTGATAAGAGCCTGATCAGTTAGTCACGGACGGACATTTGACAAATTTCGAAAGTTTGAAGGCCTCTAAAAAATAAATATTTAATTGAAGAGAGCTATTCAATGTTTCATTGTGAAGGGCATTACTGAAGGAGTTAAAATTCGATAAAATTATTTTGCTATAGTTGCCTAATAGAATTATAATCCATAAAATATCCAATGTCACGGGCGGACAAAATGCCTACACTTAACCAGTCAGGTTCATAACCTTTTTTTCTTTCTTTACTTGTCAGAGAATTTTCGGACGTTTGTGTGCCCCCCGCCCCTTTGACAAAATGCTGGATTTGCTGGCATCACTTTCGTTATCCAATTATGTCGGTCGTTCCATTTTGATGACCATCGTGATCATAGAATTCAACTCTGCGTTGCATGTATGTACGTTCATGTAACAGGCATACTCATATTTCACTCACATTCCAGAAGATAGTCCGACAAAATATAAAACTTCTGAAAATTCGTTCAAACATTTGCAAGCTATCTTTTTTCCCCGGTTAATACACCATATTCATCTTTAAAAATCCCGAATTTTAAAAGAAAGACAAATATTGTATCTGCCTTTTCCCTATGATCTTCAGTTCTATTATTATGCTTATAAATATCCAAGTAATTACACAATTACTGATATCAAAATCTTGAAACCTCGAACAATATTTTTTTTTTGGTGCAGGGCCATAATATTAGGCAACATTTAGGTCAAACAAGCAAGCAAAGGAATGAAAGAATCAAGATTTAAATGAATAAATGAATACATAATTAGAGAAACAGTGAAGAAAGGCGCATATTTTGAGAACGGGGAAACAATTCACCCACACGACACAGTGGCTCACATTCACCTTAAAAAAAAACCAGATGTGATTCATTTGTAATGATAAAAAAGAGCAATATTCTTCCTATCAGTATAGCATAGTCATCATTATAATAATAAACGAATTTTTGAGGAAAGAAATACGTTTTATCTTCATTTTCCAAATAATATCACCCATTCTTTCCTGTAATTTCCTGTCGAATAATTATCCATAATAACTTTGCCTCAGATCATTCTATATCAGCAATCATTTATGTTAAAAGTACTGAATTCTGGCCAAAAGTGAGAAAGCGGGAACGAGAAACAACCCCTGTGAAACAGTGGCTCATGTTGCGATACATTCACCTAGGAAACAGATGTAATTTGTTTGGAATGATCCCATGTTCTCCTGTCGAATTCCCGGGAGAACTTTGGGCCTGTCACTGCGTGGGGTATGACTATGATATTGCATTTTAACGAGGGTACGAGGGTAAACTTCATACGGTTAAACCCTCCACCTCCTAGGATTAAAGCAAAAGTTGAATACCGGTCATGCAAGTATTGCAGGAAAAAAAAAAAAACTGTTTGGAAGTAATTAGGAAACTTTAATCATGCTGTACATAACAATGAGTGTGTATTGTGAGGTTATGTATGTAATCATCAAAATGATAAGAAATTTACTCAATCGCCCTGAAAATCAAAGAATATGAAAAGCATTGCACCATTGAATACATGGACTACATAGAGACATCAGAATTTAGTCCAAAGTTTATAACTATTTCTCATAATTTGTTTTAATATATACTAGGGCTTTTCAAGAGCTTTTCTTTTCAGGGATCACTGCTGCTATAATGATTGTGACTGCGAAAGTTCCTCATATAGGAATTAAAAGGAATGAGAAAGCTTACAAAATCATTTTCACCTTGCCCAGAACTCAACCGTCTCTTTAAATCTTCCCACAGCTGAATGTTTAGTGAACCTGCGCAAGATTGTTTTCTAAAACACAAGGTTTGTATTTCCGAAAAGTGACATTAATTTTAAGAAAACAGAGGAAAATTCGTTATAATAGAAAACTGATTCAACCTGTCATACAAGGCAAAGTCAATATAAAATGGAATGTTAGCTTGCGAAAAAAATATTTACGAAGCGGAAACATACAAAGGGGGTATAAGTCTATAGCAACTGTCTGATAAATCAACTTTGGATTGAGAGAATCATTGCCATAACCTTAAATGCGGCATGATGTTAAAGAATTCAAGTTTGATTTTGTTTTTATCATAATTCATGACAATAATTATCTATCGTATCCCATTTCTTGGCTAAAATCATGCCCGATATCTTTTAATGGGTCTTTAAAAAGATTCGAATAAACTTCGTGAATCACTGTGGAAAATCACCAAATTATCCATTCATATTCGTTGCAATACCGAATGGATAAAACAGCAAATAGTTATTATTTCAAACCAACGAAAGGGAGAGAAAATTGAAAACACCTTTTTGATTACTTAGCACAAAGTTAAGCAGTATAGGTGATGAAATCAGCGTAATTTGATACTTGTGCTTTTTTTTCAAAAAACAAAAAAAAATTTAGATAAGGTGATAAAATTGTTTAATAAACAGTGCAACTTCTCACAAATTGAATTACGCATGAAAATACCAGGTGAAAATGTTACAAGTAAAATCTGCGCGTTCATTTTGAATCAATTCGAATTACCCCTCAGCTGTTTCGTGTAGTAAAGAAACACATACCAAACAAACCAACAACAAGAGGGGCATTGAAATTAAATTTAGTTCTCACAGAGGAAACACAAGAAGTAAGTTGGACTGACGGATAATCAAATCAGGCACATTTGGCGACTGTAACATTTCTCAAATTGGATCCTGATTGGATAATAAGTTCATCACATGATCGTGCAAAGGTATTTGCGTCACGTGGTCTTAATGCAAGAACATTTTGAATGATGTTTGTTCTCTGGCCTGATCAACACCTAATAAAATATTGCAAATAGAGCATGGCCATATCGAATGTCGATCTGTTACAAATCAACGGTCTATGACGTAATATGATGATATAATCGATTCAGTAAAGTGCTGTAACTGAACACTTTTTAAAAGAGACAATACTTGAAAGGCAATTAGTTTTTACTCTTTACGACTGTAGATGAGGCAAGATTATAAGATCAATAAAATTTAATAGAAAATGTGACTAAAACTTTGGATAAGATGTACTAACAATTTATAAAATATTAATAAAGACATAAACAAAAATCGCCTTGAAACGTTTACCAATTAGAATTTTAGGAAAAGGATTTGATTTTCTTCATAAATCCTTCCGAAAAAAAAAAAATTGTACAGACTGTCATAGTAAGCTTACTTGAAAAAGATAATAATTCTGAGTCATCGATATTTTTTTCCATCGTCTCTCCATCTATTTAATTGGTTAAAAATATCGAAATTCGGATATTCGTTCAATGAAAATGACACTGAATAACTCTGAATAATCCTATACATCGGCAAATCTATTTCAAACGTGCTCCAGGCCCGTCAGAAGGATGGGGTGAGATCGCACCCTCTCCCCTTCAGTGTTTTGTTTGGTTGGTTTGTGTTTCGGGATTTTTTGGTCTTGGGTTTTTTAAAGGGTTTTTTTTTTGTGTGTGTTGTTTTGTTTTTTGTTTTTTGCTTGCCAGGAAATTTCGGAGTAAAACGCATAAAGCTGGTGACTCCCCGTTTCAAAAACCCACATGTGCCGTCAAGGGTACGTAATAATATGTTTCATTGATTATATCGCGTTTCTAAGGAATAGCAAAAAAAAAAAAAAAAAAAAAAACCTTTTAATAGGCGACCGATTTCTGGTGGGAGATGAGTCTCAGTCTATTACGATACCAAAGGTAGCATCACGAACTCCGTCATCTGTTTAAATGGAGCTGTTAAAAACAGGTGACGACGAGCGACACCATATCGTCAAACACGCGGGAACCACAGGGAGGGTGAGAGACTGGCATACCGTTATCGACACGCTCCTCTCTCTCCAAATGACTGGTACGTGTTGGGTCTTACAATCGTGTCCGACCTTGCTTCGCATTTTTCCGCGGGAGAAACAAAATGAGAACATTTGCGATCCAATTTTTATTAGCAATTGACCCACTTTATTTGAGAGCTTTTTTGTTTGATACTGAATTGCTGTTCGCATTATCACTCAAACTAGATTTGAAAACGCACTGGGAAGAAGTAGGGTAAAGAAAGAGAACAAAAATTAATGGCCTGTTGTTGAAGAATGCAAGCGATATAGATTTGTGGAGATGGATAGAGTGGGCAATGGTGGGAGAGAGAGGAGGGTGAAGAGTAAGGATGGTGAAGAGGAAGTAGGGTGAAGGGGAAGTAGGTTGAAGAGGAGAGGAAAAGGAGAAGATAAAGCAGAACAAAAAAGACGTCAGAATCAGGGGGAATCGATGAAAAACAAGGGGAAATCGCTTCCATACAGTGATCGCTTTTTCGATTAAAAAAAATCAATCGGCAGACATAGATAAATCTGTTTGATGTTGAACGACGGGGAGAGTTAAATATTTATTAAAATAAATTTAGTAGTAGGAGTGTGATGAAAAGGGAGAAAATTGATTATCATGATCTAGTATGAGAAATAACATTTCATCATCTTTATAAGATGTTAACGAATAGGAAACTTCAGAGAAACGTAAATTACTCCTATGAATGAATAACAAAAAACGAAGATAAATGAAAACTTCACAGCATTGTAAATTACTACGAATGACAAAAACAAAAGCAAACGTAAACGAAAACCAGCTAAACCAAACTGAGATGATGAAAAGAAAAAGAAGGAAATGAAATGTTTATACTAATAATTCAGTATCAGACTGCAACTTTCGACAACTTATATATTCAATTTTATTTTTAATCGAACTAGGTCCATCTATATGTTGCGTCGTAATACATATCGAATAGAATAGTTTCTTCTCTTTTTTTTTATAATAATCGCAAAGACGTTCGCGTATCGAATTATAAAAAAATGTCGATCATACCTCGTCAAATGCAATTTGAATGATAATATTCATAAAAGTTCACTATATTTCAGATAAATTTGTGTAGCTCTGATAGAAACTAAATCTTATAACTATTTTTGCAATAAATTTTGCTGAGCATAGTTTTAAAAAGTTACTATCGTAGTTTATTTGACATTTGGCAACCCATGAGACCGACAACTTTGGCTTTGCTGGCCTTCTATCAGTTTTCAGAGGGTTCATTAGACCGAAGGCTTACGTGACCGACACTTTTTTTTAAATCTTTGCTTATCTATTTCTTTGTTTTCTGGGTGTCGAGGACTGTCGTGCACCTTTTCTTACATTTTTGGTCTCATGGGCTGTCGGTCTGCTGGGATGTCCCCACTTATTGGTCTGTTAACAAACTATGTGCCTAAATTATAAAAAAAAAACTCTTACAATAAAAGTAAAATAACAAATATTGCAACAGTAAAGACAAGCTTAGAATGTACAAGACTGCAATAACATGCCAAACTTGGTCAAAGTCAGGCTACAGGGGCACGTGAACTCGGATCTCATCAGTCATGTCAGTGCTATCTCATCTGTAAGAACGACTGAGCACAGCATGGCGCCAACTTCCAAAAACTGGTGTTTTTCTCCCAGAAACAGCTGAACATCGTATCATTCCAATCAAAAGGGTTTTACTTTTCTTGAACTCGCTTGCCCTATACCACCCCGGAAATTACAATCATATAATACCCCAGTCACGCCGAGGGCCCCGTTTCATAATACTTGTTATCAATAACAACTGCCTCATTTCTATTAAAAAATGCTCTAAGCCAATCAGATGACAGGATTTCAGTAGCATATAACAGCTATTACAACTTGTTATTGATAATAAGTTTTATGAAAATGGGCCCAGGGCCCCGTTTCATAAAACTTGTTATTAATATCAACTGCCTCATTTCTATGACAAATTCGCTCTCAGCCAATCAGATGCAAGGATTTCAGTAGCTTATAACAATTATTATAACTTGTTAATAAAACCGACACCAGACTGAACAAAATAATGTACACCATGTACAACCGCATGGCCAAGAAGCGATCTGTTTGGAGTCGGGTTGGTGATGTGACCGAGGTATTTATTACCTTTTCAATATCTTGCCGACCTGTGACCTGTGACCTGTGACCAATGAACATTCCGGTAAAGAAATACGATTGTCACGGATTTTCTATTTCGAATCCTCAAAAGATGAGATTCATGTATCAATAAAAGGAGTGAAGACAACCCCAAAAAACAACGTTTTTTTAAAATCATTTTCAGCATGATATGCAACATGCGGAAGCTATCAAGGAAGGTGATGATGAGAGATATATCATTTGATCATAAGGAAAATAAATCGTACTGAATGGGTATTAAAAAAATCGACGCGTACTAAGCAAATTTTAATGAGGTTTACCCGTTATCACATTTTACCACAAGAATTCAGTTTTGTCAGCTGTTAAAGTTGAGTATCAATGAACTCCAACCCGGGTAAAAAGAAAAATGTTCATAACTTTACCTTACATAAAACGATTATGAGAATAAGTGTTGCGTTTTAAGTGTATTTTGTACATTATTTTCAATGTGATCAGAATCTTATTTCAAATTTACGCAGTTTGAATTTACACTTTACACAACGTTTATTTTTAAAAATAACATTTCAAATTAAAAATATCATTTGCATAGCAATATCGATAACAATTTTGAAAAATGATACATAAATATTTACCGTTTGGAAGGGCTGGCCTTCATATGCGGGTCTCAGGTGCATGATGGGAGGTAAGTTGGACCGCGGCTGTGAGGGCATCGTCGATAGAGGTAGTGTAGGATGTGATTGTGGTGGTGGTAGTGGTAGTGGTGGTGGTGGCGGTAGGGGTACTGGAGGAGGGTTGACGAAGCGGTAGCCAGGTGGAAGGATGGGGTACGGAGCTTTCTGGACGTTCTGGACTATTTTCACGGTGTTTTCTGGGGATTAGGGGAAACAGAAATTGATTATCATCATAACAAATTTGATTGTGTGGGTTCTTAACTTCTACTCAGCATCACGAAAGCCATTGTTTCTTAAAAAATATAATTATACAGCTATATTCATACGGGACTTATGATTTTTAAACTTTCAGTTAACGAAACAACGACTCACTTACAACGATGGTTCACACGGGCCTGGAACAACGACGCACGTTGTTCTGAGATTAAAATTCAAGCGATCGTCGTTTAACATGAACATAGACTGAGGTCATAGTTAACAACGAGTTTGCTAAAAAGTTTATTCTATCCATACTGTCCATAACTACGACGGAGGAGCCCCCGCTGCTTGTATTGTGGTTTCGGCGTTAACTACAAGCTCGCTTGTGGCTCTAGAACTATATAACAAGTAAACTACGAGTCCCTTCATACGGTCTGAAACTGTCTGAAACTACAAGATAACTTAGTTTTGAAACTGCAAGCGAAATTTAAAGGACCTATGGAATGCAAGTTCATGTTAATCTTTGATGATGTGTATTGCTCTGGACATTACAAAATTTACAACCATTTGATCTGAATATGTGTCATATTTTAAAATATTTTTGTAATTATTCTATTTTACCTGCTAAGCCCCTCCCCTAAAAAATCCTTTGGAGTCTGATTCTTCACATGACATCATCAGTCACCTAAAACAAGCCAAACAATCGACACTGGTATGTACAGTATCTCTCTGTTTTGTACTTGCTCAGTGTGTTTTCATACAACAGATTTTCAGTAGCCTTCTTCTCCTGTGATGCTGGAGCATTTCTAACATAGCATTTGCTATTGTGAATGAGAGTTTATGAGTTGGTATTGTATGAAAACATGCGGTGCTATTGTGAGCAGGTGCTAAACTGAGGGATACATACCAGTGTCAATTGTTTGGCTTGTTTTAGGTGATTGATGATTGACTGATGATGTCATGTGAAGAATCAGACTCCAACGGTTTTTTTCAGGGGCGGGGCTTAGCAGTTAAAAAATTACATAATTACAAAAAATTAACAAATATATGACACATATTTATATCAAATGTTGTGATGCACAGAGCAATACACATCATCAAAGATCAACATGTACTTGCATTCCATAGGTCCTTTAAAGTGTAGCTCCCTAGCTTCCTGTGAACCGGACTACAGACGAAGCTTTCTTTAGTTGTCTTTCCCCCCATCTCGGCAACATAAAAACGTGCAGCCTGTGTCCTTAAGTCGTTTTTATGAATCAAAGGAGGTTCACATAAAATACAACCTTTATTTATTTTTCAGTTCCAAGATTTTATGCTTTCAATTTTGTTTTCGTTTTTTTTTCATCTTTGTTTGTAAACTTTTTATCAACATTACCTTTCTGAAAAAATTGATTTAGTTCAAATTGTCACCAAATTGTTTCTCTGATCATTTTACTCTCTTTCAAATCAATAAAAAATATTTTGCTATGAAGGTTGGATCGCCATCCGCGAAATAAGTGTTTGAAAGAAAAAATCAGTCTGCTAGAAATCATATACATTTTACAGACACAGTCTTGACCTTAATGACCCCCACCACCTATATCGGTTGTTACGTCTTGACCCACTTGGGGGTACATTGCACATGCTTCGGGAAGTCTCGAATGTGTTGATATTAACACCTCCTGGTAATGAACATTAACAATGTCTGAAGAATTGCAAACAGGCGGGTAATCGACATTCACCAGCTTGTAATGTTAACATATAATATTTATGAAGACAATGCAGTAACACATTCTTATCAGGAGTGTAAAACGCTGCTAGCATGCTTCGCTGGAAACGTCGTGACGAGAGTTCATTCAACAATCCCATTATGCACTAAAATTTTCTTTAGTGAAATACCCTATGTGCATGCATTATCACTATGAACATGGCAAACAACAAAGAAGCGAACAGAATATACAGCTCCTCATTAGTACCTTCCACACTGGTTCTGGTAGACAAAAGAACATCCCTTCATTGCTATTATGTAAAAATATGTAGAACAGGTGTCACATGCATATTCACCTGTTCTACTTGTTTTACATAATAGCAATGAAGGGACGTTCCTTTGTCTACCAGAACAATTGTGGAGGGTACAATGAGGAGCTGTATATTTTGCCCGCTCTCTTTTGTCATCGTGTTCATAGTGTATGTTGCTAAGTCGAACGAGCCTCAGAAAATTTTTTGAGGCCGTCAATAGTGATTTTTTGTCTTAATAGAAAGGAGATCGAAATATTTCATAAACATTTGTTGTATATTAATAGAGAAGTTCATCTCAAAAATGCGTTTTTGTTATTCTCTTTTATCATGTTTAAAGTACCTCCTGATAACCAGTGAAAGTGAAGATTTTCTTTTCTTTTCATTCAGATTTTAAAGCAGGAACTTGGTCAAAACACATAAGACGAAAATCCTTGCTAAAAATCTATTTGATATATTAGCTTTGATACCAATACTGTCATCACTTGTTCCAAACTTCCTTTTTCTTCTTTTCAAAAACATTTTAATAGGCTAGTAAACGAAGAAGCTTGACTGGGGAGGAATTTTTAATTTGTAAACAAATCTTTCGGCATATTACTCCCAGTGTTAAAGATCGTATGCTCGATCTGTAATGAAAAAAACACAAGTCAGAAAAAATTGGAACCAGCCGGATTCGAACCTGTCATCCAAGAAAAATAAATAGGCCTTTTATTTTGAAGACAAAAAATGCCCCTCCCCCTTAAAGAAATGTGAATCCCTTATTTTTTATGAAATTGTATACGGCTGCGACATAATAAATATCCAGGTATGCACATATACTTCTGTGCCTCTTTGTGTTTTATTTTCTTGGCTCTGATGAAGGCAATACCTCCATTTGCATCAATGGAAGCCATAAACCTTGTAAAATAGCCATGCCTGTAGGAAATATCCATATAGGATCACATACAACGTACAATAAGAGTATGAATGGTGGACAGTATATAAGTAACAACAAAATTTAAATGATGAAGTTGTTTATCTTAGGCTAAAAGTGGTTCAGTTTTTGCTTTCAGATTCATCCCCCACCCACCATGCGTGACGTTATGATTGTACTTCTACTATGACTACCACATGATTGAAAAAGTGGCAGACTCGTAGTCCAGAAATTATAGTGCCCATTCCAGCTATTGTCATGCCTGTAAAATTATTTTTGCAATAAAAACATTCAAAACAAATAATTGCTTGACCTCCGACACTTCTTGTTGTTAACGTTAACCACTGTTAAAAAGAACATTTGCTTCGAATTAATTCACACTCGTTATTTCCGTGAGGCGAGAGGCGATGAACGTCGATTTCGTCGACTTGGGCACGTTTCACGCAATACCTAGCTTCTGGCATTCGACAAAAACAAACACAGCGAGCAAACGTGATAATGTATTGTATGCAGTGAACGAATATCAAAGCTCAATTTCCTGGCTTCATTCCACTGAAACTATTCCAATGGTGCTAAACTACATGGTCGCACTATTATCTTGCAACTTTCATTATTTAGTAGCTGTATTTGGAATATGACTTTCATCACTGTTCATAGAAAATATGTTTTTAATATTAGAGTTTTTTAGACATTTAATGATTTTAACATTTTGGATGTCAAAATTCAGTTTCGATTGGATTTTTACCTACAAAACAAACTTTAAAATTGACTGAAGTTTTAAAAACTTGCAACTTTCTTCAATGCATTGGGTTAAAAAACTATCTATTTAAAAAAATCTTTTTAGTTAAGTTTATACTGTAACTCGTACCTGGGAGCTCACAATGCTGCAAATATTTATGATGATGTTCATGTTCAATATGGTTGTTCTTATTTTATTATCTCCATAATTTTCAGGTATTTATTTAAGTCCCTATCGATACCATAATAATCAATGTCATCTATGGTTTTAACTATATAAGCAATTTCAAAATGATTCTGGCACAAAATTATAAACACTGCAAGAACATGAATAAAATCAATTAGCATTTTAAGTATTTATGGTGAGCATGGTGAAAAATGTTCATGAGTATTGGTGGGTATTGGTGGACAAGTATTCACATCATAATTACGTTTTTTGTTCTTTTTTTTTTTTTTTTTTTTGGGGGGGGGGGGGGTCTTTTCTCTGTTTTTCTTCTTCTTTTTGTTTATTTGCTTGCATCCTTGTTTGTGTGTTGCTTGCTTCCTTGTTTGTTTTAAAAGAAAAATAACTAATAATTTAATAAATTAAAAGTCGAGTGAGATTTATAACTTACCAAGAACGATGCCGTTTCTAAGCCGGATCGTCTCCGCTGGTGATAGCTCAGCTCCGACTAGGATGCCCTGTAAGAATCTGATATAGGAGATCGCTGCTCGAAGGGTATCGACTTTACTCACTCGACGACCACCGCGATACGCCCACGGTAGAACTCTTCTCAGCTGTTCGAACCCGCCGTTGAGATGGGTGACGCGCTCTCTTTCCCTCGCATTCGCTTCAGTTCGTTTCGTTATGGGCGGAGAAGTCCCGTCTGAGTTCGTGTCTCGTTGCGGTGTTGGACAGCTGTTCGTGACAGGAAGGCGGCGAGGACGCCGGCCTCGCTTGAGGAGTGGGTAGCTCGCGGCGAGTCGTGCTGTAGAATTCAACGCCGCGGTCGTGGTGGTTGTTAATGGATTAAAATGGGGGCAGTTTGTCGGATATCGTCCCGATGTTCGTTGAGGTACTTGTTCCGATACATGGCTGTGAATGTGCCAAGGGAGGGTGGCTGGGAACAGGTGTATAGGGTGCGCAAAAACAGCGAGAGGTGGAAGAGGGATGGGTAGCATTGGCTGTGGATGGAGCGGGTGAGTTACGGCTGGCGATACACCTGCCATCCCGCAAGCGATCAGCTGATGAGAAGCAGTGACAGAAGCGCTGAGGGCGACCGGTTTGATAGGCTGAGAAGACGGGGCAGCGACGGCTGTCAAACTGCTACAAGCCGATAGCACAGCACGGCTCGCATGCTCGTGGTCGTAAGCCTCTGACGATCTCGGTAAGGACGTGGGCGACGACATCGCCATTGTCGATACACCATCGACAAGCTGACAATGAGGTAATGTTATTGGTCCCCGATGACAATCAGGTACTTTTGTAGTTGCTGATGAATGCGATGACACACCATTGTGAAAGTCGACCCCTCTTTCAGCTGGCGAGTTATTGTCTCTTTGTGGACTTTCATCATGTTCACCTGTAGCAAATATTCCCAGCTGGCGACTGATACGGGGAGGTCCCCGAAATTTTCCTTTCGTAGTGAGGGCATCACGGACGTCATTCGCGCGATCACTTTCGTGAGATTCGTCATTTTCCAACGTGGAATTCTCAATCATGGGTTCAGTCAATCTCGACTCCGCCGTACCAGCACCGTTACCTATCATTGAAACCTCGTTACCCGATCTCGCTGATAGACGAGTAACACTTATTCCATTGGCATCAGATCCGTTGACGAGTTTTTCGTTGGTTGCTATCGGTTGTCGACCAGACTTAGCTGAAGAAACATCGAATCCTTCATCTACCTGCACATAAATGATTTCTCCATTTTCGGGACATTGTTCCAATCTCCGAGGCAGATCGACGACGACGAGATTCGTCGGAGATAAAGCGTAATTAGTCGTCGCCGCGTCCGTTGTCGGGCGATTGATAAACTTCGGGGCCGGTGCCATACTCGAGCTGACGATTTTGTGTCTATCTATCGCCGAGATCATATTCACTTCATTTTCTCCGTTTTCGTATCGAAGTATCTCAGAAGCGGCCACGATTTCGTGCAATGAATATGACTGGTAATCATTTACGGGCTCATTATCATTCACGGGCTCGTTCTCCTCCTCGATCATGTCATATTCAACCGATAAAGCGTGGAATTCTTGCTGGTTTCTCATATGAGAATATGAAATCTTCCCCAGCGAAGTTTCGACAACTTCCTCCAGAAATTCGTTTCCGTTCAAATCTTGCCTGCTCTCATCTTCGCGATCGTTATCAGCTATCGATACAGAAAGGCAAATCGGATATGTCGTCTGCGAGGGGTTGTTGTTAGCTAACGACGACCTGCTATTTTGGGAGATTTCAGACTGCGAATTAGCGCTCTCCTGGTGGTTGAATTCTTGAGAATTGTCAAACTGACCCGATTTAGGTCCATTTATCCCGCCATTACCGCCTTCTATGCCCGTGGTCACTTCGCTACACCCATCTCCAGCGGGCAAGCCAAACCCTCCGGCTTGCTCCCTTGAATAAGCTGCAGAGCTAAAGCTGAAGTTGCCGGCTGCTGACATGCTACTTTCGGTGATAGACGGATGTGCTTCCACTAAGCCAGTGTCCATGTTGTAAACGTAGGATATCGAATAAGAATTGAAACCGTTCGAAAGTTTTGAATCACAGCTAGAGGGTAGAACATGCTCCATATTCTCATCTAAAACAGTTCTGAGATACCAGATTTCCACATATTGCTGTAGAGGACCTCTTCCCCCTTTTCCCAAATAGCATGCAATCTAGACTACAGAACGTAAACTTCAACGTACCTAAGATTCCAATTGAATAACAGAAACCTTCCCAACCATGCTCTAGTTTAAATGATTTATTATTTAAATGCAAACGACCTTTTAAAAACCTCTCGCAACGGAACCCTTTAGAATACCCATCCTTTTGATCTTACATGTCCATCTAGCTAAACGGAGAGCTTAATATTTAAATTATTTAGGGCGTTGCTATACTTCAAGATTCAAACAATGAATTCCTCGCTTAAAAAGTGTTAAGTCAGGCGTGGCACTGGTAAAATAATTTTTGAAAGTTTTGAATATTTTAAATCGGTTCACATGGAATTTTACTTTCTGCTCCTAAAGAAATTCATTCAATAATAACTGAACAAATAAGAGGCAAATGATCTTTATTTCCATGGTTAAAACCAATGTAACATCTATACATTAATCAAATTCATACAGGCTATAATCATGACTGTGTATCAAAAGTCTTCAAAACCTACAAACGCAAAGTTTTAGAAAAAAAATCAGGATTATGAGACTCGTAAACTTGATAAATCATAGCACAGGAAACGATCAATCTTATAACATTTCCCGATTCAATTCTTGAAGAGGAAGTCCACCCTGATATCAAGTTATGAATTTTTGAAGTTGTAATCAAGCAAACACAATTGGCAACTCCATGATGTATCCTGCGAGCTCCTCACCTACTTTACCATGTTTGCCCTGTATCATAAATTTCCACTTTTTTCTCAAGAAAATATCTAATCATACATGCAACCTATAGATATGATAATTGCACATATTTTTTTACACAAACTCCGTATGGAAGAAATGTATTTCTTTATCAACAACTAAGAAAATGAACTTTTATGAAATTTTCTGTACATGCAGACCAAATGGGAGAGGAGCTCGTAAGATACGTCACCGGGTTGCCAGTTTATGTTTGATTGATTACTAGTCTACTTCAAAAATTGATAACTTTCTTATTTTTTGTCAAAATTTGCTCAAACTTTCACAAAGTCTGTTTCTCTCATTTACTACTTTTATTCTAATCAACGAAATACCAGGTGGAATTCCCCTTTAATGGTACGACAACTGCAGCACAATAACGATGATAGCTTCCATTTAATTGTCATTGCACAGAGAATATCATTGTTTTCTTATAAATGTAAAAATATTTGGATTTATTTTTTTATAAACTGCATTGTTAAAAGTTATTCGCTTTAAACAAAACAACAAAATATTTCAAGAAAGCGTGCCAATGTTCACCATTTTCCCCAACCTTTAAAATCCCAAATGTAGCATCAATCTGTGTACAGCAGTCTATATGTTGTAAAGACTTGACGTGGCCTGTTTGGTATATTATAATATGTTTTGTTCTTGTTGTTGTTTTGTTTTTGTTGTTGTTTTTTGTTTGTTTATTGTTTTTTTTTTTTTTTTTTTTTTGGAGGGCGGGGGGGTT
This sequence comes from Heliocidaris erythrogramma, assembly GCA_025617745.1. Lineage (NCBI taxonomy): Eukaryota > Metazoa > Echinodermata > Echinoidea > Camarodonta > Echinometridae > Heliocidaris > Heliocidaris erythrogramma. The sequence goes on along the minus strand of CM046873.1, from coordinate 11,651,895 downwards.
GTCTCATAACGAAAGGCAAACTTCTGGCTACGGAATTTACACAGTGTTCATGGAAACAAACAATGATATCTGTCAAATTATCATAGAGTTGTAGAGCTATAGTACTGAGCAAAAACAAAAATAGGATATTAAACAATTTATTCATATCATAAAGAAAGCAAATGATAGAAAATTACAATGCCCCGACCGGGATTCGAACCCGGGACCCTGGATTACATGACCAGTGCTCTGGTCATGTAATCAATGTCCCGGTCGGGGCATTGTAATTTTCTCACATTTACTTTTTTATGATATATTCAATTTACTTCAATCCTATCAATTACGATATTATAATTACGAATTTATTCATAGTTTTTACCATTTTTAGTGAAAATGAAATGCGTGCTTTAAGAAATGGCAACTTTCAAGCTTTTAGAGAGGGGTAAAAGTGTGAAAATTTCCTTTCTGTTTTATTTGCTTTCAAGGTGCATTAATTTTATGAAACGAATCAATCTTATATAATTTTGTTATTATGTAAAAGACTTAGTTTTGTTGAAAATGTTTTGTTCCGTTTCTTTAAATGAGATATATCAGCATTCATCTTGTGACTTGTTATTTTGTTGATATTGTTTTGTTATTTTTGCTGTCGTTTTGGGGTTTGTTGTTTGTTTGTTTTTTATCATAATTATTTATGTTTGATTATTTTGTGTTGGTTGTTTTCCGGTGATCATTGGTAAAACTGTAGCAACTTTTCTTCTTGTTAACGGTCTTCCACTAATACATTGGACTTGTATTCAAATTTTAAATTTAGCCCTGTAGTTACAATTGGCGAAGAATATGTGTGCCTGAGATCTGTTCGACGTACACAATTTAAAAGAATATTCAATTTTTTTCACTCAATGTGGCTTGAAAATAGCAACATATCTGTCTAAAGTCAGAACGGTGTAAATTGAAGAATGTATATTATCTTGGAGTTTTAGGAAACTTCTTTATCAAATATTCCTCGAATAATTTTTAAAATTTTGAAAGGTTTTTCACCTCTTGATAGAGACCTTGGAATCTGTGCATTCAGAACATTACCGTTGTGTACTACACCTGCCATTCCAAAGCGTCTTTGGTACCCAGTGTCAATAATAATTCATGACTGCGTTGCATGAAAAGGGGGTATGGAATGGCATGTGTCGTATTGTTGTGTCCTGAATTAACACTTACGACATTGATTTTTCAAAAAAAGAAAGGCCTTTTAGAAATTTCAAAATGTTATATCAAGAATGAAATAGGAAGAAGTGGGGGAAAATTACTGCTACAAAATTATTCTCCTTCACTTTAACAACGTGCAATATTGAGTTTTATATATCTTGTAACTTTCAAGTTATTATCTATCGAAATTCGAAAGTTTTTTCTGTTACTGTGTTTTTTTGGTTAGTATTGTTGTATAATCTAGTCAAGTACATTTGTTTTATTTTGTCAGACATGCGACGACTCAAGAGAAAGGGAAATAAATTTTCCACTGGACAAGCTAATAATTTACTAAAGAGATGTGATTAAGTCAAACTGTACACATTATATCCTACTCTGGAAATCGAGAAAGTGTTGAAAGTGTTTCATTTCAAAACGAGAATTACACCGTGGCGTACAAAATATTTCCTTTCGCTAACAGGGTACTCCATCGCTTCCTTTGATGATATCAGAACACCTGTACCCCTTGGCTACGGACATTGTACCCCGCAACTTCCCCGCTCGACGTGGGAGGTGGCCGCTGCTTCCTATACTGCAGCCAAAATTGTATAGAATATGGATGTTGGAATTGTCCCAATGCGTATCAACGAGAAAGCCACAAAGTGTAGTTGTTTGTGTAATTGCGGTCATGAACTTGTTGGAAAGTTAATTCATCAATTTGGTAACATGATGAATTTGGAGGGGAAAAGGTTATATGGCGGAATTGATATTCGAGGATAAATGCAAACATATTGTTAATGTTCATGTTTCGAATCGGCGCCTGTATTGTGATTATCAATCAAAATCATGTTTACCCATATGAAAACAATATAATTTGTGGGATCATGTGCCGAATGTGAAATTTCGGCAGTTAGAACTGGGAGAAAAACGGGTCAATGAATATGTTACACATTCATTGTTCTTTGTTTCTCGCCACATAGATCACAGATACCCCGAACCTAAATCAGGACCCGTTTTCCAGCTGAAATTATTTGATCGCTTACTGTGCTGCCAACCCCCCCCCCCCCCCCTCTAAAAAAAACCAACCACAAAAAAAAAAAGAACAAACACGGGAGCTAAGATCGTCATTCACAGGCGTAAAGGCAGATTTCCACAGCGGATTGACCCATCTTGCCAGAATATCAACTTCCAGTTTGAAATTTTGCGAATGATCAAAAGAAGAGCTGCATTCTATAGTAAAATCGTATTTCGGGGGGGGGGGGGGGTGGAAGAGTAATATAGTTATACATGTACATGCTCAAAATAGGTAAATTATCTGTTAAAGTATTAGGAGGCCTACGTATACACGCATATTGCATTTTCTTGATTATAACATTGTACTTGCCTTTTCTTGTGTTGCTCTTTTTTTTTCTTTCTTTCTTTTTTGTTGACTTGTCATATTTCAATGATTGATATTTCGTTGTGATCATCTGTATCCTATTTTGAATCTTCCTTTGTATTTGTATGTTAATGATAATCCAAAATTGTGGATTTTATTTTGATAAATTGATTTTATGTTATTTGACTTGTAGGCCCGAATTCAGAAAGGAGGTTTGGTTTAAACCCCCTCCTGTTTTTTAAGCGTACGTGCGCACGGAATCCGATCCAATCTTGAGCGCGCGCATGGGCAATATGTGCGCTTATTTACGCTTATTTTAGTAGGCTTACAGATGTTTAAACCTTGCCCATGGTAGTTTAAACATCCTTTGTGAATTCGGGCTATATAGTTATCATTGAATCAATCTTCATAATATTTCTTCAACTTTTTATTGGTGAAAAGGAAAATAAATTTTTTAGATATTTCATCCCAAATCCTGACATGTTAGGATTATCATAATATCTATGTGTTGTTTATTCATTAAATGAATAAAGTTTTATTTTTGAATACCGGGTAGATATTCAGTTAGAATAGTCATGATAATGATTTACAAGCATGTATCATCATAAAACAAAGGGATCTAAGTAATAATTTTAACAATTGTAAGATTAGTTTTAGGCGTCACCGTATATTGCTTCTATCACCATAATGCAGCATTCCGTCCAAAAGTTTTTTGGGAATTGGAAATATAAATGCTATTGATAACATGCACATTTTCAATTGACTTACATCTATTAATACGATAGTTGGTTTTTTTTTTACTTTATTTTTTATTTGTTTTTTATTTTTTAATTTTTAATTTTTAATTAATTAATTTATTTATTTTTATTTTTATTTATTTATATTATATATATATATAAACACTGAGGAAGACCCGAGGCACGGGTAGAACATTTTGTTAAGGAAAAATAAACAGTTGGATACATATGGCGAACCACTTGATTGTTTTCAAGATCTTTCTTCTTCTTCTTGTTCTTATTATCCAACACGTGAAACTTTTTAATATGGATATATTATGCGAAAGGAAATTAGAGAATAATGGTTGCGTAACTTAAATCAAAGTTCCGCAACCATTATTCTCTCATTTCCTTTCGCATTGTATTTATTTCCACGAGAGTTGCCAAAGCTGTTGAATATGTTATTTCCTTACAATATAATACCCTTTTTTTTTGGGGGGGGGGGGGGGTTTAAAATATTTTGCATAACCGTTCTTTGTAACAGTTTGTGAAGGATTTAAAAAAAGGCCGATTGTATTCCTTCGCTGAGCCGTTGTATTTTACTTCAGACTATGCAAGCAATGTCTGATATGTATACTGTACAATTCTATACTTGATATCAAATCTGCCGTTGCGACTTTAAGAATATCTTGATACAATGCTTTTAATAATATAACGACCATCATCTAATCATTCAATGTAATTTCAATGTAATTTATCGCCATATGAATTCAATAAAAACCATACTAAGTTTGTTTACCACAAAACTACTGTGGTAATGAAAATAAATCGTTTAATTACAAAAGCCTAGCTCTCGATGTGGAATTCTCTTCCCCCTTGGATATTTGATTTCAAATACCGATTAGTAGCCCCCTCCTACTGGTTGGGTTTCCGTAACGCTTCTTGTAAAGCCTGAGGGCGCACGACCAAAACTCGCTCAATAAACAAACAACACAAGTTGGTGGTCTACGAACGAGAGTAGAGAGAACTTTTGGGATTCTTTACAGTATAAATACGTTTGTTCATATATTTTAATGATTACGATGCTTGAATTGAAATTTAGAACGAAAATGCTTATAACTGTATATGTTTTCGCGCTCAAATCAAATAAACACGTCATTTATTTATTTTCCAATTGAATTAACATACGCAAATTTTGATGAGATACCAATTATTTAAAAGATGTTTTATAACTCGTCATTATAGTCGATATTAGCAAGGGTTGAAAGGTCCTCAAAGTTGTATGCCATAGGCGAATCCATTAATAAAAAAAACCTTCGGAATTTAAAACAAGACATTATTTTAAGGGGAAATACCCCCCCCCCCCCCTGGCGGAACGTCGGGCTCGGACAATGGAAGTGGGGGCACTTTTAGTTTGACGGACAAATGGTGCCATTCCCCCCTACTTCCATTGTCCGAGGCCGCTTCTGCCCCCCCCCCCCCCCCACCCCTTACTCGCACCTTCTGTCTTCCCCTTTTGGATGTACCTACTTTTTTCTACAGTGATGTTTATTTTGGATTTTTTTTTCAATCGCTTCATACGGACTCTTTTTTTTCTTCTCACGGGCACCATTCTAAAAACTCTTTTAGGAAAACAATTAATTTTGTAAAGTGCATATTTTTGGGGGTGTTTTTTTTTTTTTTTTTTGGGGGGGGGGGGGGGGTGTTCAGATAACTTTTTGATTACTGCTTTGTACCAGCCCCCGCACCCACCTTTGACAAAATCCTGTTTCCGCCCTGCATATATCATAATCCCTTATCATAATCCATTTGCAGTGACCACGTCCGAGTTAACAAGTATGTGTCAACAAATTTTCTGACAAGCAAACAATCAAGAAAAGAAAATAAAAGAAAAGGAAGAAATAAATGAAGGAAAGGGTTTTTGAATTTCACCGTGGCGGGAGAGAGGCAAACATCTAGGTTAAAAAAGAGATAAGCATATTTTACAGGTGTGACCTAATACATGTACCGACATCCCTCCCCCGCCCCCTCCGCGGATTTTATCACTGATCGCCTACTTTTTAAAGGCAATTATCCAGGATAGCGAAAGCTAACATTATCATCTTTATCATTATCACTATCATCATCTTCATGATCATCATGAGCATCACGATAATCATAATCATCATCATCACCATCATCACAACTATCATCAGAAAGTATCTACAGGGCCTTATTAAACGAATGCAAAATAAGAAATCATTGGTTACAGCCCCCGAGACCGACAATGTCGATCTATAGCGGGCCTCTGGACAACGGTTTTCAAGGTTCACGAGACCGATAGCCCACGAGATCGACAAATTCGGTCTCGTGGGCCTTCCAACAACTGTTTTGAGGGGGGGGGGGGGGGGGGGGTGGTGAACACAGACAGAGGACAGAGATTATACATGTATGACAAACAGACAGAATAGCTGACAGGGACAGGGAAAGCAAGCGATTGAAAGCGATCTGACAGAGGAGTGAAAGTGAAAATACTTGATGAGAAAGACATAATACATAGAGCAGACTGACATAGAAAACAGGGCAGAGAATCAAATACAAAAATACATGTATTATAATGACAAAGCACACAAAGAAACATGCTGTAAAATAACACATAAAATTAGTAATGCTGTTCTTCTAAATATTGCTCTTTAATCATATAAAAAATATGTCATTATACAAATTTACAAAAGTGTATGATATATACACAAAACAGTGATAAATTATGTATTATATTTCTTCTTTTTTCAAAATATATCAAACTAAATAGGAAAGAAGTCAGGGTATTCAACAAAAAACTTTTAAATAGAATCTTACCTTGAAAATGAAATCTTAATAATAATATTTAGCCATATAAAACTATAGCCATACACAATAATAGAAATCTGTCACGGAGAGCCCTTTGCACAGGATACATAATAGGTCAAGTTATTATGTGTCGTGGTCTAGTGGATACGTCACTAGACTATGGATCTCATGGTTCGCAGTTCGAGTCCCGTTGCGGCACCATTGTCCTTTGGCAAGCCATTAATCTACATTTGCCACTCTCCACCCAGGTGTAGTAAATGGGTACCTGGTAGGAATTTTATTCCTTGAATGCTTTTCAGCACCTTATAGGGCAGCTGGGCTAAAGCCAGGGTAATAATACTACTTCGGCGCTTCGAAACATTGTATTAAGCGCAATATAAATGTTATGTATTATAATTATTATAAAACAATAATGGTGTTTTTAATTTGTAAACAAATCTTTCGGCATATTACTCCCAGTGTTAAAGATCGTATGCTCGATCTGTAATGAAAAACACAAGTCAGAAAAAATTGGAACCAGCGGGATTCGAACCTGTCATCTACTGCTTGCCGGGCAGCGACTTAACCACCAGGCTATTCTGGTTCACGGCCAAGTCACGACGAACTAGAATCAAATACCCAAGATCCTCTGTTAATCTGTCACGGAGAGCCCTTTGCACAGGATACATAATAGGTCAAGTTATTATGTGTCGTGGTCTAGTGGATACTAACACTGGGAGTAATATGCCGAAAGATTTGTTTACAAATTAAAAATTCCTCCCCAGTCAAGCTTCTTCGTTTACTAATAATGGTGTTGAATACTTATTGAGCATCACCAATTATATTCACTTTTCTATATCTAACTCAGAATCCTAAAATCACAAATGGCATCAATTAGAGCTCTTTTCAACATGTTGATAAACTGTTGGTCAACTGTCTGTCGCCCAAACCATTGCAATTTTCACTTCAATTATCCTGTATCTTCAAAGGGTACAATATCAACATCATTATTTTCAATGTCTTACAATGAGAAAAGGTCTTGTAGCAAGACTGTAGCCTACATGCATGTATGGATCAGGAGTTGGTCTAGCGGTAAAGTCTATAGGCAGCACTTTGTAATCAGGCCTGTAGCCAGGGTTTCTAAAGGGGTGGGTCATTTTTGGCAAAAGTGGACCTTTTTGTCATAATCAATACGGACCTGCTAGGGGGGTCCGGGGGCACTGCAACTCACTACACCAGCTTTGATGCTGTACAACTGACAGCGTGTGGGTAATTCTGGTAACAAAGATTAAAGGTATGTGTGTGTGTTTCTTTTTTTTTTATGAAAAAGCGGACCTCAGCCCAAGAAGGGGGGGGGGGGGGGGGGGCGTCCGACCCCTCCGACCCCTCTCTGGCTACGGGCCACGTCTGTCAAAACTCAATTACACACACCCACACACAGTATTTCATTGTTTTGTTTCTAATTCAAATCTATGGAAAATGCATACTGGGTGGGACAGGAACTCCCAGGGGTCCAAGCTTATCTTGTATTCCATTCATGAAATTGTATTTCTAGAAAGATTGGCCTCATTTCAATCTAACCTGTTTATTATGCAACATATGGGTTTTTTCGAACCAACAAAATATAAACAAACAAACAAAGCTTGCTTGTAGTCACAATCACTGGAAGTCACAATTAATTTCAGATTTTCTCCATTATCTCTCAAGGTACAGCTTGTCTCTTTTTTAGCTCTATGTATATCATGGTAAAATGTATTTTACACAACATATGTTGAGGTCACAAAGAGACAAGTAGCATCTTTAGAGATAATGGAGAAAATATGAAATTTTGTGTACAAAACATATGGAGAGTTGTCCACAAAAACCTGCCACATTGACGCAAATAGCCAATTTGAGGATCGCCATAGAAAGTAAATCGAGACTTTTCAAACTTTCACAACTTTTTCATTTCTTAACCGATTTTGATGGAACTTTTTTTAAATTGCTTCTCTCTTTACTATCTTTTCATTAAAATGGATATTTCCCCAGGGTTTCATTCTCCTTCAACCATGGTTTAAACCTCCTTTGTGAATTCGGGCCAACGAGGTTGAGTTATAGGAAAGGTGAAAATATGATTTGTGAACTTTCTCACTCATTTTTTGTCAGTTTGGAAGAACATCATAGTAGAAATGCCTCCTGAAAAGGATTGCTCTTCAAACGCCCTCATATTCGAAATATGACAAGAAATAGCTGAAATGTTCGGGCCCAACATTCATGGCACATGTGTAAGCAGTCCCATATACCCATTTCTGTGTATGGTGCAAGTGTTTATCAGGGAGATTGGTTCAATTTCTAATTATTTTGATGACTCCAAAACCTCACAGTATGCACCACTTCTTATTTGGACATAACCAATTTTTCCCAGTTGCTTTGAGATCGTTTCTTTCACAATGTAATTGCATGACCATAACTCAACTTTATCTTAACATAGTCCACTGATTTATTAAAAGTTCTGTATGGACTACCGTAATTACGCAAATAAGTAACTTATTTTTTAAAACAAATTGGTTTATATGAATTAAAAATGAGAAATTTATTTAACAGCGACAGGTTTTTTGGATATTTTTTTCTTGTATTTTTATTTAGTAACAGAATTATAGCGATTTCTACAGGATGGAGAGGTTGACATTTGGCACTTCATAAATTGATGGACCAACTATCCACTCTGAGATGGGGTTGCAACCTGGCCTTAAAGGACAATTAACCCCACGTGATATTCTAGATGCACCTATTGTCTGCTACGTCTTTCCATGGAGGCTGCCATTTTGTGCATGACACGGATCATTAGGTACCATATGCATTGATAATAGCCTACCTTTACAACAGATACGTCGCTTTGTTCTGATTGTATTACGATTGTTATTGGCCATGGGCCTAGATAACTGACGACCCATGAGTTCTAATAGCCATCCTGTAAAGCAGATTCCTCGCTTTGTTTTGGTATTGTTACGATTGTCTCCGTCCTTGACGTCAATTCTCCGTCCTTGACGTATATTTTTTATGAAGTATATTTTTTATGAACAAATTAAGACCTTTTAAAAAATATATAAAACTAAACTTACATTTCAGAATATGTGACTTTATCTAATATATATTTGTCCTCTAAAAATCAATTACAAGTTAACGATGAAGGAAATTTTACTTGGGATGAAAAATATGTTCGTGTACACATAAAGTAATGGCAGCCCCCTTATTATTGCTAGCAGACGATAACTTGGCTGGAAAATAGTGATTTATATCTATATCCTGTGTTTTTACATGAAATTGCATGTATCAAATAAGAGGCATATACTACACCATTCAAAATAAGCTAATTCATACGCTGAGGTTAATTTCCCTTTAAGTTAGGAGCCGGGCTTTGGAGAATGTGGACTATTGGTTACAAGCCCCAATAGGATTGCACAAGCTGGACACGTGACAAATTGGGTTCCATGACATTTGCTCCTGTGACAACTTCTCCGGTCTAACTTGTTAATCCTAAACCTATACCTAACCCTAACCCTAATCCTAATCCTAATCTTCACATTGTCCTTAACCAAAACAACCAAATCATGACCTTGACCCAAACAATTGACCTTTCGAGATATGGAAGGAGCAGCAAATGTCGCAGGAGTAAACGTCGTGTCACTGACAAATTGATACAGTGGAACCTTGTTATACCAAACTTCTTGGGACCAAGGAAATGACCTCTTTATATCTAAACCTTGTTACATCAGCGCTAAAAAAAAAATTTAATACAAAGAAGTGGGACCGGCAAAATCACATTGCTATAACGAGAGTTTGTTATAACAGTGTTCTTTATAACGAGGTTCCACTGTATTGGACACTTGGGATAGAAGACATATTTGTTGGTGTTCTACTAAAAGGAAAACCCAGACCTCCTTTTAGCTTCCTTTGTTAGAAGAGGTTGAACTTTTAGCAGAATATGAGCCTATGGTTATAAACCAGACATGATTACACAAGCTGGTACGAGACCAAATGGCAATATAAACCAATGAATCAGCTAAGGATGGTGTGTCTGTCAAAGATATTCTGCCTCTGTTGTTGGACCTGGGATCTCCATCTCCTCTGTGCGCTACCCACGCGACCTAGGTAGGATGATGGCTGCCCTGTGCTTGATGGATCCTGGAAAAGGAGATGGCAAAAAACCATGATCACAATCAAGGTGTTCATCTTGTGCAATTAAATAATACATTTCAACAATAACACATTTCATCTTTAACTCTTTCAGGACAGGAATTATTTAAAGGGATACTCAACCGCAGATCGTGGACGTTTTTATGCCGCGAGAGGGCACCGTGATCGTTACCTGATCATGCCGTTGTCCTACGGGGGGAGCAAACTTCGGACAGACAGGTCGCTGCACAACATGCACGCTCAGCCTGAGCTCGAGCTCTCGTGCAAGATTCGGTCAGCTTTGTGCAGTCCCACGGACGCATTTGACCCACAAACTTTGTGTATGAGTGAATGGGGCTTACGCAATCCTGACATTCCCCACGGCCGCCTGGTGGCTTATCCTTTTAAGGGTTATATTGATCACATTTTGTTCTTCAAATTGACAACAATAATATTTATCTTTTTGTGCTACATGGTTCTTGCCAATTTTGATTAAAAAATAATTATTTTGAACCTCTCAATGTGCTGTCAATTTAAGGATTTTAAAGATTCTCGTTTTTAAAATTCCTGTCATCAAATGCAATATGGTCAGGCAACAAAATAGGAAATAATGTGTGCAGAAATTTTTTCTCTTTCTACTCATGCATCTGTTATATTTTTTAAAGCTCTGAATCAAAGGTATTGAGCAAAACCACAAAACGTGGTCCTTTGTCTCAAAAGGGTTATAGAGATAAATTAAAAATTAAACAAGTCCTATTTGTCAGGAGAGTCCTGCAATCAAATTTCCAAAGGAGAATGTAAGAACAATTGGGCTAGGGACCAACGACATGCAGGAATAAAGACAAACAACTTTTCTGTTCATACACAAGATGAAAGCTACTCCACATTTGACCTCTATGACCTTTGACCTCTCACCTACTAGTCACTTTGTCTCACTCTGATGGTGCATACTAGTACCAAGTGTGAAGTACTAGTATAGGTATTGTGACATGGTGATAACAAAAGTAAAAATAAAATTCATGTCGTGACCTCTATGACCTGTGACCTTTCATCTACTTTCATAACAATCTGGGGCGGTATTCAAATCAAAACGTGCATTAAGTAAGTAAATTACTAAGCATTTAACTTGGGTAAGTAAAATGGCTTAACTCGTATTTAGATCACTTTAAGGTATTTTTTTCTTTAGCAAGCCGACTTTAAGGCAAAATACTGACATCCATTGTGACGTCACATATCCTGTCCAAAATCATGCACAATAAATGTGTCACAGTAGATGCGCACTTACAAGGTTTGCTTGTGTGCAACTTATACTGCTCCGCGTACGTACTAGCCAGTCAAGTAATTGGCTTAAGTCTGCTAGGGAGCTGTCTTAGACTTAGGGTAAAATACTTAGCGAAAAGATTCAACTGAATAACAAATTGCTTAAGTATTTTATCTCAGCTAAGTAAGCTACTCAAATTTCATTCTTAAATAATGAATTGAAAACCACCCAAGATCACTATGTTAATGCATACTAGTACCAAGTTTGAAGTTCATACCATAAGTGGTTTTTGATATATCTTGTTAACAAGAAAGTGGGACAGACGGATGGACGGATGGACGGATGGACGGAGGGACGGAGGGAAATCCTCCGGCACCACCTCTAGTAGGTGGCCTGGAGGCAAAGAAATAACTATGGATATAAATGTGAATCTGCTTACCGGTTGAGGAGTGAGCGTGTCTTCCGGTTGTGGTTCAGTAAGTTTTGATCTAAACATCTCAGGGTCCATGAAAAAGAGTACGATGAGGTAGATGAAGAGGCAGATGACTACCACAATGATCAGGAATATTACAACCTGCAGTATAAAAAGTACAGGGCCCTGTTTCATAAAACTTGTTATCAATAACAACTGCCAAAGTTCTATAACAAATCTGCTCTTAACCAATCAGATGCAAGGATTTCAGTAGCTTATAACAGGATATTGCAACATGTTATTGATAACAAACTTCATGAAACAGGGCCCACATGCTTTTGTGATACATGTTGAAAAATGATGGGTGGTTTCATTTCTAAGAGTTATTTCAGTTTACCCCACTTTTTGAAAACATACATTTAAGATTCTTTGTACGTGTATAAAGATGTGATTCTATAGAAAATGGAAAATGGAAGACTAATTTATCACTCATTCATTAATTCATCCATCCATTCCATCATCCATAGGGTTATCCCCTTATCCAAGGCTTTATCTGCCAATATCATACTAGAGTCTGTCGCTCAAGGACTGGTCTATTTAGCTATGCTACATCGTGCCGTAGCGAACTAAATTCCCAATAATGACTTGGACCCGAGGAAACAGCCATCATCATCAATTATCAATGTTTCCAATTGACCCCGATTGAACTCCCACCTCCAACTTTAGGAGCTTTTGTACAATACCTCAATAGTGGTGATGTTCCGACTCTCATATTTGCATTCACATCGCTGACAGTCACTCTCGTTTCTACCCATCACCAGTTCACAGGAGCTGAAAGGAAAAAAAAAATGAGGATGAATTATTTAAACACTTGCCTGGTGATGCAAAGGTGATTGGTTTAAGCCCCTCAACATAGCAATGTCATTTGGCAAGACATCAATTTTCACTTGCTACTCTCCATATTATTATCCAACAGAGCAATGGGTATCTATTAGGATGACAGAAGCCATTTTTTTTTGGGGGGGGGGGGGGGGGGTTGAAGATGTTGCACACATTGTGTGCCTGAGTGAAGGGGGTAATAAAAGCAATATACTGTATAAATCCATATTTACATGTATTATCACATATGATCTCTCAAGAATTGAATTTTCAAGCTTCTTTCATTGTACAGCTGGGCTTCAAATATATTCTGTTGGAATAGAATTCACAATGAACCCGAGGGTACCTTTTCGTGGTGGGGGTGTTGTGGATCAGTGGATAAGTCCCTGGACTGTGAACCACGAGGTCCACGGTTCGAATCCCACCGCACCACTAGCGTCATTTGGCAAGACGCTAATCTACATTTGCCACTCTCCACCCAGGTGTTAAATGGGTACCCGGTAGGATGCGAAAGTTATGTCGTTTGTTTAGCAATTTGAGCGCCACTGTGCTGCTCTTGCTGGAATACTCCCCAGGGAGCGGATAAAGTGCACACATTGTGTGCGGGCATGTCAGAATCCGAGGACCGGGTAATAATAGTATCGTAATATGTAAAGCGCTTTGATATTAGTTTACTTCTGAAAAGCGCTATATAAATAGACGTTATTATTATTATTATTATTAAAAATGTAACCTTTCTCAGTTTAACCCTTTCAAGACAATTGACCACTTTTGTTGTCTGGCTTAATAACTTTGATTCAGATGCATGGGTAGAAAGAGCAAAAATTTCTGCATACACTCTGTCCATTTTTGTTGCATGACCATATTGCGTTCGATATCAGGAATTTAAAAAAAGAGAATAAGCTTTAAATCCTTAAATTGGTAACACGTTGAGAGGTTCAAAATCATTGGTTTCTATTCAACTTTTCGACAAAACTTGTGACCATGTTTTTCAAAGACAAATACAACGTATTAACACCATATAGCATTAGAAGAAAAATATTCTTGCCAATTTGAAGAACAAAATGTTATCAGTTTAGCCCTTATATATAATTCCTGTCGTGAAAAGGTTAAAAAAAAAATAACACTGCTCAACACACAGAATCAATTCTTGGGGGAATTTGCCGCCCATGGAATGGAAAGGGTTAAGACCTACCATTCTTCAGCAACCGATACAGTCACAACTTGGATGTCCACATCCCGTTTTTTATCAGGTTCTGCTGGGCAGATACACTTGCAACGTACATTGTCAAACTGGCCCTGTGTAATAATAATAACAAATAATAATAGACTTTAGACAATGATAACAATAATGAAAAGAATGACGATGACAACATCAGCAACAATAGTAACAGTATCTTGAGAACACATGAGAAGGGCGAGATTGAGAAGGGTGAGATTGAGAACGGCAGTTTATGGAAATTTGGGTATCTGAAAAAGGGGGTCGTCAAAGCGGCACTTACCCACGAGTCATGTTTGTTACCCGTCTGTCCAATTGAGTGCCCCTATTTTTTTTGCTGGTGACAGCATTCCGCTCCCATAGATATAACACGCAAGTGTGTGTGTACACACTGAATGAGCAGACCCCTATTGCACGATATAGCCAATTTTTAGTGCTACATGGCCACAAATTGTGTGCAGTCCGCATTTACTTATACGTAGTGTTCGGGCTGCCGCATCAGCAGTCCTTTGATTGCTTGGATGTCTCTTAATTACAAGGTCGTTTGTCAAAATGATAGCCATGAAACATGACATTAGTTGATTTTAGGCTACTTTAGGTACTTACAAATCTTTCCGATTGACTGTCGTCTTTCTTTTCAATGAGGATGATACAAAAAAGGCATATTTATCTCCAAGAGCCTGTACTAAAAACTTCCGTAAGTCGGTGTTTTGCTTGCAATGCGCATGCGTCAGCAGCTCCAATATAATAGACAAGAAGGGAGGATTATGAATATTCATTAGACGAGTGGGCTCGAGCGAGAGCGCTTGAGATCGGCGGATCACAGTGGATATATGAATATTCATTATTCCTGTGACGAAAACTATGGCGTCATTGTAATAAATATTCATAGGCGCATGCGCAAGTGCCTATTTTCGTTTCTGCTTCAACAACATGGCGAATGGGACTGATTTCGAAAATTGAGAGTAAAAAGTGACATTCATCGATTCTACACAATTTTTAGGAAAAGCTGATTTGAGGAAGGTCTGTTTAGGTAAGTGGCATCGTATATATGATACTTTAATTCCCAAAAATAACTTATATGGCCATATTTTCAATTGTTATTTGAACATTGGTAAATTGTGAGACCCACCGAATCGTACTGGTTTCACTCAGGACGCTGCCACAATTCATGGCAGCGTCCCGGGGCTAATCTGAAGATAACCTTGTACTCCAGACTAGCTTTTACAGATGAATAGGCTTCAATACTAGCTTTTGTGTGTATCAGCAGGCCCTTTTCCAGGCTAGGCCTAGATCATTCATACAGGAGAGGAAAATAATTATTTATTTAATTTTAAAATTTCACTTTCAAGTCTGAAACCCTACATACAATACATTTGACTTGTAGCAAAGTAAGAGTTGAAGAGTCCCTGAATCAGGTAATCTAGCAAATTTAAGAAAATTAAATCTTGTTTAGAGCAATTTTGCTGTCTGCTTTTGACTGTTGCAACAGTGAATGTTGCAACAGTGAATGTTGGACACAGTCACTCATAGCTACATTCCTATACTTCGTGTGTATAATGTAGGCAGTCATACACCTCAACTTTTTAAAAGACCACTGCACAAAAGTCACCAACATTCACTCAAAATCGGCATTTAATTTACAAAAACCGACCACAAAATATCATAGAAATAAAATAAATTCAACTCACCGATGTTGGAAAAGATATTTCCAAAAATGAAATCCGTAATTTACTGTTGATTCTCGCGAAACGAGCTATCGGAGTCATTGTGTACATTTCCTGGTCGCCGCGGGCGCTGACATCTCCCCAAAAGAGTTTTGTCCTCAAAAATTTGGTCCCTATGGCGTACACGGAAAAGTTCCGATTTTCTGTGTGCGCGATCGTAAAGATCGATGTGCGCTTGCGATCCCGAGTTTCTTCGTGGACAAAAATTGTATTGGCCGATTTTAGTCTAAGACATCGGCAGTTTGTAAACAACACGCGATCGCGAAACAAATCGGCGGGGATTTCTCCGGTTTTGGACAAGATTTTGACTTTGGATTTTGCTGAAAATATCAAAAGTTCTTCCTAACGGCCATTTGAGGTAGGAGTGAGATTTTTAAGGGCTGAATTTGAAAGCAAGTATTTAAAATATTTATCTTATTTTCCCCCCATACCTTTACTACACGTGACAGAAAATACCAACTATTTTTGCATTTTGTATTCGTAGTGGTCAATATGACCACTATTCGTGGTGTGGTCTAGAGTGGTCCGCATTCATCGTTCCTGTACTAACGCCAATATCAATTAATGGGACATAAACGGCACTTTTCATCTGTTCATCTAGTCATTGCCAGATTATTCCTACTTACCTCACAGGTTACGACAAACAAAAGCACAATAACAAAACCAGTGACAATAATGTTCGACGACATCTCTCTAAACAATATTGGCAATATTGGTGAAGCTGCCGTGAAATCAGTCGAGGCTATAAATTATAGTGACGTAGCTGTCCATTCTACGACCAAATAGTATCAAGACAGATCACTCTGACCTACTTCCGTAGTACATTTTGGAGGCATAATTTGCTGTGTTAAAAACAGACTCGGAAAAATACGTTCTTCATATAGGCATAACACGTGAAAAAAATGTCTCATTTTTTCTTGATATTTCATATCTTACTCTATCTTTTTCAAGTCTGATTTTTGCACGAGAAAAAGGATGGATAGTTAAAAAAACATTTCTTGAACCTTTTTTGTCAATAAATGCCGATATGAATCCCTTGGATCATGCTTACTGCGGCGGCCCGAACACGTAGTGTTCGGGCTGCGATCAGCAGTCCTTTGATTGCTTGGATGTCTCTTAATTAAAAGGTCGTTTGTCAAAATGATAGCCATGAAACATGACATTATTTGATTTTAGCCTACTTTAGGTACTTACAATACTTTACGATTGACGGTCGTCTTTCTTTTCAATGAGGATGATACAAAAAAGGCCTATTTATCTCCAAAAGCCTGTACTAAAAACTTCCGTAGGTCGGTGTTTTGCTTGCAATGCGCATGCGTCAGACAAGAATGGAGCATTATGAATATTCATTAAGACGAGTGGCAGGCAAGGAGCTCAAGCGAATAGAGATCGCCGGATCACAGTGGATATATGAATATTCATTATTCCTGTGACGAAAACTATGCCGTCGTTGTAATAAATATTCATAGGCGCATGCGCAAGTGCCTATTTTCGCTTCTGCTTCAACAACATGGCGAATGGGACTGGTTTCGAAAATTGAGAGTAAAAAAGTGACATTCATTGATTCTACACATTTTTTAGGAAAAGCTGATTTGCGGAAGGTCTGTTTAGGTAAGTGGCATCGTATATATGATACTTTAATTTAAAAAAATAACTTATATGGCTATATTTTCAATGGTCATTTGAACATTGGTAAATTGTGAGACCCACCGAATCGTACTGGTTTCACTCAGGACGCTGCCACTTCGTGGCAGCGTCCCCGGGGCTAGGATCATGCCTGCTTTTTGACAAAGTCATCTGCCATAGGGTTAACACGTGAAAACATGGATTTTAAAAATGATTATAGTTCCTCTAGTATTACCTTGAATTTAGTGCAAATGTGGCTTACACACTGTTAAAACATGTATTAAAAAACTACGGATTAAAAAAATGTTGATTAAAAATCGCTCAACATTGCTTATAAAATGAATGTTGGTTAAAAATGACTTTTAATCTTGCGTGGGTTAAAAATATTGTTGATTAAAATTATTGATTTTTGTTGATTTTTATTCTTGTTGGTTACTTTGTAACCAACATTGATTAAAAACAGTGTTCTCTGCTTTCCCGCCAAACTGATAGTGCTAACTGTCAAGACACTTTATCTTTTTGTTGGTTAAAAGTTTGATCAAAGTTGATTAAAATACCAATCGCGTGACCGAACAGCGCATGCGCATATGGATTTGGAACAAATTCGCTGCGCACAAATCTATCACAGAAATTGTTTGCGATAAAAATGGAAGGCATTGTTATTCAAGTCGCTGAATGAGTGGGGACTTTCAAAGAGTTTGTCGGCGTGTTTGAAGGTGAGAAACTATTATTCATATATGTGATTGTTGTCCAGCTTAATCTTGGGAAGAAATAGATCTACAGTGCACTGTTAGAACGTTGATTAAAATTTTTAATCTTGTTGGTTAAAATTTTAATCAACCGAGGGTTACCAGGTGAACCACACATCTGTAGGTTAAAACTTTAATCAACGGCCTGTTGATTAAAGTTTAACCTGTGGTCGATTAAAAGTTTTAATCATTTGTTGGTTAATCGTATTTTGCTCAACGTTGGTTAAATTGGTGTTGATTAAACTAAAACATATTGTTGGTTAAATGTTTAACCATTTGTTGGTTGATCATATTTTGCTCAACATTGGTTAAAATGGTGTTGATTAAACTTAAACAAATTGTTGGTTAAATGTTTAACCATTTGTTGGTTAGATTTATTTGATGAGAAACTCCCCGGAGAAACTCTTTTCATATCTGTAATTGTTGTCTAGCTAGCCTTATAACGAAATAGATCTACTCGATCAGTGATCTACTTTCAGCGGTTTGGTAAGTTCGACCTTCTCAGACCTGGACTAGACTTGACTAAGGCAGGCCCACCGGTAGACTACGCCTACGCCTACATTGGTGCTTATATCTTTTCCCAAAAAACTGTTCTAGTTTCAGTGTTTGTCATATTGCCCTGTCCGCGAAATATGGACATGCGCGAAGTTGAACACACCGCCATACCGCCGGCGTCGCCTCCTCGCTACCATATGCGCAGTCGGTAAATCTACCGATGGGCCTGGCTTATTAGCCAGGTCTAGTCCAGATCGAGCAGGTCGAACTTGCTCCCAAGCCGTTTAAATTAGAAAGAAAAAGCACACTGTAGATCTATTTCTTCCCAAGATTAAGCTGGACAACAATCACATATATGAATAATAGTTTCTCACCTTCAAAGACGCCGACAAACTCTTTGAAAGTCCCCACTCATTCAGCGACTTGAATGACAATGCCTTCCATTTTTATCGCAAACAATTTCTGTGATAGCTTTGTGCGCAGCGAATTTGTTCCAAATCCATATGCGCATGCGCTGTTCGGTCACGCGATTGGTATTTTAATCAACTTTGATCAAACTTTTAACCAACAAAAAGATAAAGTGTCTTGACAGTTAGCACTATCAGTTTGGCGGGAAAGCAGAGAACACTGTTTTTAATCAATGTTGGTTACAAAGTAACCAACAAGAATAAAAACAATAATTTTAATCAACAATATTTTTAACCCACGCAAGATTAAAAGTCATTTTTAACCAACATTCATTTTATAACCAACGTTGAGCGATTTTTAATCAACATTTTTTTAATCCGTAGTTTTTTAATACATGTTTTAACAGTGTGTGCTCTTTCTTTCTAATTTAAACGGCTTGGGAGCAAGTTCGACCTGCTCGATCTGGACTAGACCTGGCTAAGCCAGGCCCACCGGTAGATTTACTGACTGCGCCTATGGTAGCGAGGAGGCGACGCCGGCGGTATGGCGGTGTGTTCAACTTCGCGCATGTCCATATTTCGCGGACAGGGCAATATGACAAACACTGAAACTAGAACAGTTTTTTGAGAAAAAGATATAAGCACCAATGTAGGCGTAGGCGTAGTCTACCGGTGGGCCTGGCTTAGTCAAGTCTAGTCCAGGTCTGAGAAGGTCGAACTTACCAAACCGCTGAAAGTAGATCACTGATCGAGTAGATCTATTTCGTTATAAGGCTAGCTAGACAACAATTACAGATATGAAAAGAGTTTCTCCGGGGAGTTTCTCATCAAATAAATCTAACCAACAAATGGTTAAACATTTAACCAACAATTTGTTTAAGTTTAATCAACACCATTTTAACCAATGTTGAGCAAAATATGATTAACCAACAAATGGTTAAACATTTAACCAACAAAATAAAACTAACCAACAAATGGTTAAACATTTAACCAACAATATGTTTTAGTTTAATCAACACCAATTTAACCAACGTTGAGCAAAATACGATTAACCAACAAATGATTAAAACTTTTAATCGACCACAGGTTAAACTTTAATCAACAGGCCGTTGATTAAAGTTTTAACCTACAAGATTAAAAATTGTAATCAACGTTCTAACAGTGCATGTAATTTGAGACCCTGAAAAGGCTAATGAAGGCTCAAAAGGTGCAAGGGTCCCCGCATAAATCCCCGGGAATATGCATGCTTTTGGCCGTCCATCTCCCATAGGTTAACACGCAAAAACGGGAATTTTAGAATGATTATAATTCCCGCAGAATTAAATCAAAATTTTGAAAAATGTGCCTTGAATAAAATTTAAAGCTCTGAAAATGTATAATTAAGACTCAACTAGTTGAATAGACCCCGCATAAATCCCCGGGAATATGCATGCTTTTTACCCCCAAAAAGTCTCTCCTGCCATATGTTTACACGCGAAAACAAGGAATTTTAGGATGATTATAATTCCCATAATTTTTATTTGAAAATATGAAAAACGTGATTTAGATAAAATTTAAAGCTCTGAAAAGGTATAATGAAGGCTTGATGAGTCCAGTAAACCCCCCATAAATCCCCGGGAATATGCATGCTTTTGACCAAAAACGTCTCGCCTGCCATAGGTTAACACGCAAAAACAAGGAATTTTAGGATGTTTATAATTCCCATAATTTTTCTCTGAAAATGTAAAAAATGTGATTTGCATGAAATTTAAAGCTCTGATAAGGTATAATGAAGGCTTGGTGAGTCCAGTAAACCCCCCAAAATCCCCGGGAATATGCATGCTTTTGGCCTTCCAGCTCCCATAGGTTAACACATGAAGTTTTGAAATGATTTTAATTCCCCTAGCATTTATTTGAAATTATGAAAAATGTGATTTACATGAAATTTAAAGCTCTGAAAGGGTATAATTGAGGATCGATGAGTCCAATAAACCCCCCATAAATCCCCGGGAATATGCATGCTTTTGGCCTTCCAGCTCCCATTGGTTAACACATGAAAACAGGGGTTTTGAAATGATTTTAATTCCCCTAGTATTTATTTGAAATTAGGAAAAATGTGATTTACATGAAATTTAAAGCTCTGAAAGGGTATAATTGAGGATCGATGAGTCCAGTAAACCCCCCATAAATCCCCGGGAATATGCATGCTTTTGACCAAAAACGTCTCGCCTGCCATAGGTTAACACGCAAAAACAAGGAATTTTAGGATGATTATAATTCCCATAATTTTTCTCTGAAAATGTAAAAAATGTGATTTGCATGAAATTTAAAGCTATGGAAGGGTATAATTGAGGCTCGGTGAGTCCAATAAACCCCGCACAAATCCCCGGGAATATGCATGCTTTCGACCAAAAAAAATAATTTGCCATACTACACCTGCGTTCCAATTTGTTATCGATGACCTAATGTAAATGGGCGTGTACCGATCACGTGAGTGACGACATCCAATGAGATCGTGCACTAGCAGACGACCATGTAGCAGACGTACGTCCACCCGAAAGCAAACCCAACCTAGCCGGTTAGAAGAAAATCTAACTAAATTCCGTTCACTACTATATTTCTAATGTACCAGAGGCAAAGTTCAATGTGTTAAATTCATAAATTCGTATCATCAATGTTCTATCACCGCATTACGCCTGGCCTAATGGCTGATGTTCATGCAAGCAGCATGGAATAGCTGACCGGAATAGGTGCATGGACATGATAGGTGTTTTTTTCTTCTCGCCAGCCCTCCGAAAGTCGCTCAGTGGAGGGGTGTAGGGTACCAGATATTATTAGTCCAGTTTTCCTCCATAATTCTCTGACAAGCCAAAAAAGTTATCAGTTCTAAAAGGGGCATACAATTTTATTTAAAAGCCTCTTAAATCCGCCACTGATCCATGCCCGGAATGTGAGGTCAGTCTTGCGAGGTGGGCCTTTTTACAACTTTTTCTCGGAGGGTTAATATAACGACATTGTTAGGCTCTTGGGCTTCCAAACTAAATTTGGTGCTCGATCCCGGTTTTTCACAATTTAGGCAAGATCCCGTATATGTCAACTTGGGTTTCAAGAAGGGGGCCGCGGCCGATTCGCCCCCTCTTGATCCGCCCCTGCTATTCTGTCATGGATGTGAAGAATATAATTGCATACTGTTGGTGGTCGATCTCATTAAATTGAAAGATTGGGGGGGGGGGGGGAAGCAATAAGAGATCATTTTTATTATTTTTTTTATGTTGTTCCAATTGCTTTATTTTTACTGTTTGTTTTTGTTGGGGGTTTTTGTTGTGGTTTTTTTTTGCTCAGTGATTTTTTTTTTAAATCATGTAAATCACTTGTAATTGTTGTGATTTCTGTTGATTTCCTAATAAAAACAAATTATAAAAATAAGAGATCATTATTTTGTCCTCAATTCTATTGGAGTCATTTTTACAGATCTGTTGTAAGAGAGAAAAGAGAGTATGAGAAAAATGAGGGGGGAGAGACAAAGAGAGATGGGGGCAAAAGTAATGGGATATTCCTACAAAGACAGAATAGGAGAGGGGGGAGGCTCACGCCTGACGAACACAAAAAAATCTTCAGATGCATTCTATTTTGAATTTTTAGGACAAGCAAGGAAAAAATTATCACAGTTTTTAGATTCTTTCTGTGCGGGGGGGGGGGGGGTACACATTTCCTTTCATATTATGTCAGATTTTGTTTTGGCTGGCACATAGGGGCATGTACATTCCTGGATAATCTTGGATACGCCACTCTTAATGTAATCTTTATATTTATATAAGGAATTGCTCGCACGCAATCTCATTTTATTAAAGCCTTTTCTGTCTTGAATTTTAAAAGAATAAGGCTAATAAAATTACATTGCAGGTCTATAATCCCTATAATTTCCATAAATCATATCAAATGAAATATTCTGATTAAATAGAAAAATAAAGATAGCACATTATTATTTTTAAATAACTTTTCCCGACATTCCCGTCAGATATCGCAGTGTTTGCTCATATACAGCTTAATATCAGGGAACATGTTTTGACCCCCACCCCCATCATCACATAAAATTTCATGGCAAATAACTTGCAAAAATACAAACATCTAGTCCGAAGCCCCCCCTCCCAACTCTCACCCTCTCCTCCCTGGTGCAGTTATAGTTGATTCCTATCTGTTTGGGGACATAAGTTTGTATTTGAAGGGACAATATCAAGATTATGCCCTTTAGTTACGGCTTTACCAAAAGGCAAAAACGCTGTCCAGAAAGAGAAGAAAAAATAAAGAAAATAAAAATATACAAACATCTTGATTAAGACTATAGCCTTTCCCTCTCGGCCGATCGACGTGTGTACCACAATATATACGAGTATTTTATTTCGGCACTGAGCACTCTTCGTATTTAAACTCTTTGCTACGACAAATTGTAGATTAAAAAAAAACAGTAAAAAGCTACGTACGCTAGCTCCGCGCGTATTTTTAAATTTTAGATCTATTTTTTAATAATGTAATGTGTGTGTGTGTGTGTGGGGGGGGGGGGGCGGGGGGGGGGGGGTATGGGGGTCCAGTTTCCATCCATAATTCCCTGACAAGCAATAAAACAAAACAAAACAAAACAAAACAAAAAAGGGTCTTCAGTCTAAGGGGGGGGGGGGGGGCACAATCGAGAAAATGGCTGATCGTCTATGGTCAAAATGCATACTTTTCTTCAAAATGGGGGGGGGGGGGGGACACAGACTGGAAGTGCCCCCCCCCGGATCCGCCAATGGACTGAGGTAACAAACGTGATCATTAAATATAAAAAAAAAATAGGAAGCGGGTCGATCTCTAAATATTAAAGGGCATGATTACTAACAACATGAGATCACCATCACTACCTCCCGTGCCTGATTTTGGGCCGGGGGGCGGGGGGGGGGGGGGGGTAATCCCAACCCGTGCCCCCTCCCCACCCCCAATTTGAAAGAAAAGTATACATTGTGCCCCTTTTTTATATTTTTTTTTTTGTTTTTGTGCTTGTCATGGAGGAGCCCCCCCCCCCCCCCCCATGCCACACACACTGAGCTATTTTTAGAGGGCTGGCGAGAAGAAAATACCGGGTTCCCTCAAAGCATGTAGTTCCCCAAAGTTGACAGCCCTGCATTTGTGTGCCCCCTTTTTTATACAAAATCCTGGATCCGCCCCTGCACCTCCACATTATGCACGCCGCTGGGGCAAAGAGAGAGAGAGAGAGCGCGAGAGAAAGGGAGAGGGGGTGGGGGGCAAAGCGAGCGAGAGAGGGTGGGGGCAGACAGCGCAGTGACTGAAGAGATGTGACGTAAGGGGCAGAAAAAATAGTCGGGTATTTTTGGGTAACGTCCTTCACACCCCAGCTCTTGGGGAATACCAACAGACAAAAATAACATGTCAACGACATTCTAAACAAAGACAAGCTACTTTCTGCAAAATGGTATTTTTACATAGCTCTCTACGGAGCTAGTTGTGGCTGTCCGACATTACGGCTTTCGAAAAATGGCTTTTGGCTTTTGAAGCTGTACCTCTATTGTATGGTTCATTGTGCATTTATTCTGCTTTTTCTAGAGTAGATCGTATACTATGATCCCTTATTTTCTTATATATATATATATATATATATATAAAGAGAGAGAGAGAGAGAGAGAGAGAGAGACAAAGACAAAGAATGCAGTGTGCATTATATGTCTTTGTCTATATTGCTCTGCAACGCATCGAGCACTCTCAGTCCTACAAGGAGAGCACCCTACAAGTATATATATATATATATATATATATATATATAATTTTAGACATAAAAAAGAACATTACATCCTAACAAAATGCGAACTATATATATGCCGGTCCTTATACGAGAGCCCATCCCTGGTGAATATAGAAATTAACTGTTGTACTGTCGGCCCGAGGCATAAAATTTTAAACAATACCCAAAGCAAAACTAGAAGAGAGCAATACGAAAAAAGAAGGGGAACTTTAAAACTACTAATACAGTACCAAGCCTTATATATAAGAATTTCAGTATACTGAAGCAGCACGGGCAGTCACAGTGGATATCGAGTACTACATATCGACTCGCGTACAAATCGAGTTGGTTAGCGTATCTTTCTTCAAATTCTGTGTAGTGGGGAATACCCACCGTTATGACACGTCGCAAAAGAATTATAGAATTTAGAAAGAACAACACTTGCGACATTCATAAAATTAAT
This sequence comes from Heliocidaris erythrogramma, assembly GCA_025617745.1. Classification (NCBI taxonomy): domain Eukaryota; kingdom Metazoa; phylum Echinodermata; class Echinoidea; order Camarodonta; family Echinometridae; genus Heliocidaris; species Heliocidaris erythrogramma. The sequence continues at coordinate 11,626,690 of CM046873.1, read as the reverse complement.
AGGCTACTCTGAGGGAGAAACCGTTTTATCCAGCTTGGAATCGTAAGTAGAGAAAGAGATTATTTAAGGCTATTAGATTATATTGTTTCTTTTATAATACTTTGGAGTTTGGACACGCGCAGATCGGGCCTGCAGTTTGCATTTCATTTTTTTTTTTTCATTCCTCTGCTTAGCCTTATTAGTTATATCGAACAGTTAGACCATAAGGCATAACTTAATTCTTCAATTACTTTTTACGGTTTTACTTGTTCACAATTTCTTTGACAACATTTGTCTTATTTCAGTATAATTCATTGACGGATCCGGAATTATCTGACCGGGGTCTAACAAGCACAGTTAAAAAAATGAAAAGGGGGTTGATCTACTCAAATTCGGCATGCAGGAGATGGGGCACAGAATCACGTTTTCCGTGTTGTCTATTGCGGAGGGGGGAGGGGGGGGGGGACAATAGTTATTGTTATATACTTTGCAAATTGAAAATATAATGAAATAAAATCTAAAATCTGAAATCTGAAATCTGAATCTAAAATTTAACCCTTGATGTTACCATGGTAGTTACCATTGATAGCAGAGTTACCATTTATTGATTTAATGGTAAGTTTTATGCAACGGGGGCCTGAACTTATTTTTTTACAATAGAACAAGAACATGTTTCACATTGTTTTGATTTTGCGATCTTCCATTTATACAGATGGTCCTGAACGGGTAATATTCTATTTAAATAATTGAAATTAGCTGTTTAATCTTGTTGTCTCTCTATATGTTTTAAAACTTAAACTCAAGGAAATCATTCCAATTAAAAGACTCTGGCAAGTCTAACCAGAGATAGATGTATAAATTAAAACATTTTCTTTCTTTTTTTCTAACATTCTAACATTTTTGGACATTTTCAAAATGGGCCTGTCACATGAATCACACCCATAATCGACCAGTACAGGCGAAAAGCTGTAAGCTAAAGACAAATAAACAAAAATCCATAAGATTTTTATCCCTTGGCCCCGCTGGAATTTCCCCGGCTCTCCCAATGTACTCAAAACATTTGCAAAGGAGGGGCGGTATTTCTGCCCCCCCCCCCATCAGACGGCTTGTTTGTGGGGGTTTTTCCGCAACGCGAGGGGGGGGGGGGGGGGGGGGGTCGGCAGCGGCGACGGCCGGTCACCCCCATCCCCCGGCCCCCAATCCCCTGTATGCACATGATTTAGGAAATAGCGCCAAAATAATTTAATGTTCAAAGACAGATATCGAAGAAATCAAACAGACAAAATTTACAAAAGCATTTCAACTGGATAGTATAGAATTACTTTTGATGGACTTGACGGGTAAAACAGAATTATTAGGTCCGTGCACAGTTCTCTCGTAAAGATATGCTAAGATTGGGAATTTTTTAGGACAAAAATAGATAAGTGAAGAAAATAATTGTGAATGAATCGTTTGGTCTCCACGTCTATAATTGTAGTTTGAAAGCTTCTCAGTCAGTATAAAAATTAAAATTTATTTCGCGAGGGCTACTTAGAAGTCCACCTATTGTGTTCAGATATTTTAATGCACTACGACCCATGGGAAGAAATATTATTTGACGGTGGCTCTTTTTTCATTTACGGTCACCGTGGCTTTTTCAAGATTTTCGGGGGCTAATCGCCCTTAGCCCCCGCTTATTTTTTTCACTGTTCTCAGTCTTTTTCCTCTTTTAGTTTTCATCTCCATTTCCAAGCCCCATTCTTATTTTTCCTTCTCTTCTTTAGTTCTTCTTTCCTTCTTGTTCATACTCTCTATGTCTTCTTTGTTTTTCATCCCTTTTCATATTTTCTCTTGTTTTTTATCCCAAGATGCACCTTTAAGTGCTTTAGCAGAAAAGGGGGTGCTAAATGCATGGATGAATCACCTTCCATCATCTTTTTCACGAGTTTCCTTTTTCTTCATTATTATCTTCTTTTTATCTCTCTTTTCCCACCATCAGTTTCAGCTGAAAGCAAACCATTATCTTATTAATCATGAAGAAGTTCGCTGTATGCTTCCTCGTGCTCCTTATTTTGTAAGTATTTCTTTTAGTATCATTTCTATCCACTTATTTTAATCGTTTTTGTTCATGATTTCTAGCAATTTTTTTTTAAAGAGGTGTTTATTAAGCTTTTAATTTTTCTGAAATTGCTCCAAAATGAAGATACCAAATTCTCAGGTGGGGTGGCACAAAATAATGGGGGCACTCTATTTGTTAATAGTCGTCAGATTGGATTTAATGGACGGCCCGGGGACTGCGTGTCCTCCACGCCCCTGGATCCACCACTGGTCCTCAAACATCTGAGAATGGTAGTCCTATAGCTCTTATGAATTTCTCAACACCAATATCAATCTTTAATTTAAATTATTTCTCCCTTTCTTGTCTCTAAACAAATCTCAAACAGGAACGGCGCCAATGCCGGCCTATTTAAAGCCATCCTGTGGGGCGCAGGAGCAGCCACAGCAGTCGCCGTTGGTGGACCCATTGGTCTCGCTGCTATCGGTTACACCTCTTCTGGCATTGCTGCTGGATCCATGGCAGCCGGTATGATGTCCACTGCGGCCATCGCCAATGGAGGAGGTGTGGTTGCTGGGAGTGCTGTTGCGGTGCTTCAAGCGGCTGGAACTGCGGGGATTGGCTCGACGGTACCTGCTGTGGTAGGCGTGGCTGTGGCCGGTGTCAAGGCCGTCTGTGGTGATTAGGAGATAATTGAACCTATAGGAATAGACCGCTTCTGCAATGTATACAAATTTATGCACATAGTGACGAGCTATTCTATTAACCTGCTTCTTATAAACGAGCCTCAACGCTTGGAATCCAGTTTGCATACATTATTTTTTGCTATTTACGGCAAACTTTGAGGTTGTCAAGAACAACATTTGTTTGAAAAGTATGTATAAAATTTGCATACCGAAGCGGTCTATTGCATCATGCTTATTTGCATCTTGCGCTGTAGCTTTATGATTCCAGTTTTACTATATTGCAAGTTCATTTACGGTGGTGGTGGTGGATACAGTATTCCCGGGTTGGGGGGGGGGGGGGGGGAGGGGGCTCAAGTCCGAAACTCCTATGAAAAGCGAATCGGGAATTTTTAACTTTTTATTTCAGTAAACAAGGTGAAAATTGAGCAGATGATAAAACATGAATACAAAAGCCTAAATATGTCCAGAAATTATATATATTGTATGGTAGCAGTTACAAGAAAAACAAATTTTACAATCCTAATATTCGCAATTGACACTCTTCCGCTTACTTCCGACAAACGAAAATCAACAATGTAATTGTTCAAGCACAGTTATTTATGATGTTATTTGTCAGAATAGTGTGAAGACATGTCAAAGCCGAGTAATTTTGATTCATATTTCTGGAAATTCTGCACCATTTCTTTTTGCTTGCCTCCAGTAAAGGTAAACACTGAACTTCTCATATGACATTAGTGAAAGCGAGAAGTAATTATCATTACAAAAGCATATTTCCCTTTGAAAATGGTCCGTAAGGTTGCAGCCAGGCAGGAATCTTTTGTCTTCTTTTCTGCAAGGAAGGTAGAGATAAGCACACACCTGACATTTTTCTCATCGCGCCATCGAACATGTTTCAAAGGCATGAAAGGGAATGAGCTACTTGTGACTCCAGCTCTTCAAAACTCCTTGCTCACACGAGGCATCATTATTCGATTGCGTCGTAGATACCCGCGCTATATATAGCCTGTGATGGCAATGAAGCCTGTGCCAGTTATTAGAAATAGGCCTATTGGAAATTTACAATCATTTTCAAAACCAAGTCAATGACGCGGTCCTAACGTCAGCAAAATAAATAATGACGCCTCATGTGAGCTGGGCTTATAATTATGTATAGCAGGGTTATTCTTATTGAGATTAACCATGGGCTGTGGGGCTACATCAGCTAGCAGAGAAATATTATTTTAAGAAATGGCTTTTAGGCTATTACATTTACTCACTCTCTTGATCAAGTTGATACGTGTATGTAGTCATCTTTAATTCAATGAAGTTCGTAGAGTGCATTTAGAAGAAAATCAAATCGCTTCCATTTTTAATACCAATTAGGTAGCTTAACGAAACACAAAATGGCACGTATTCTGAACTCCGGTTTAACTTAAACCATGGTCTAAATGTGCGGTTTAACTATGGGCAGCCAAATGTGACACAAATCTCTAACAGTAGATATTCAAGTTATCAGCATTCTTGGTACTCAAAATATTAAAAACTGTCTGGGAATGATAAGTACAATAGTTTTCTTGACCATTAAAGCATGAGAACCAGAGTCCAGTAAACATAAGGAAAATACAGTGTAAACAAAGTTTTGACATTTTTGGCTACCCATAGTTAAACCACAGATTTAAACTGTGGTTTAAAAGTGAAACCGGAGTTCAGAATACGGGCCAATGACGCATAAAGACGCGTGAAAGACGCAAAGATGCTAGTTTTGTTTTTTGTATTATCTCGCATTGAAATGCAATTGTAGTCTTGAATTACTCTCTTATTTACTCATTTATCTATTCATTTATTCATGTATCTAGTTATGTATTCATTTATTTATTTATTTAATTATATATATTTACATGTATTTCTTTATGCATTCTTTCATTCATTTTTATTTATTTTTGCTTGATGGATAGTAAAGTTGTCAAACTTAAAGAAAATTTGTTGGTTTATTCCTTACGTGTATATAGGCTGAAAACACACAACCCATTATGCTCTACAATCTATTTAGATCACAGAGAAGTGTGCCCACATAATGATCCGGCTTCTGGCATTATTTTGTCAAAGGGTTAGGGCTACAATAAGGTTTCAGGTAGTAGGTTTAGGTTATAGGTTTACGGGTAGGTTTAGGGGTAGGTTTGGGTTAGGGTTATGTTTAGGTTAGGTTTAGGTTTAGGGTTAGGTTTAGGTTAGGTTTAGGTTAGGTTTAGGATTAGGGTTAGGTTTAGGTTAGGTTTAGGTTAGGTTTAGGTTAGGTTTAGGTTTAGGGTTAGGTTTAGGTTAGGTTTAGGGGATTAGGTATATTTGTCGAGGGTTAAAGTTAAGAATTCGGTTAGTGTGGGATATTGACTGCCGAGTAATTATTGTCGCCGAAACATGCATGTGCCGTAGAACCTGTCGGGAAGCATCTCCCTGTATAGATCTTTATTTCCTCACCCGCATTTTCATTCATATTTGATTCTCTAAAATTCATAATCCCCATCCCCCTGGATAGTGATGGGCATAATTATCAAAGGGCCTCGGAGATTGCTGAGAGGAAAGAGGTGAGTTGGCTCAGTCGTAGAGTATCTGCCTGTCGGACTAAAGGTCGTGGGTTATAATTATTATTATCCCTGCCTGGCGGATGACCACCGATAACTAGCGCAGGCAACAGGTTAGATTGGAAAACAGTGACTTCGCCCCTCGGATAGGACGTAAAAAACCGGGGTGAAGGAGAGTCTCCACCTATGCATGCACTTAAAAAATATAAAACCCATGCAATTGGACATCCAATCAGGATCGTGAGTATTCCCTTTCCAGGCAGAGGTAATACCATAATTATTATGAATAAAGAAGGAGAAGTGGGCACGGGAGAGCCTGAACGCACGAGACAGAGAGAGAGAGAGAGAGCGAGGGAAGGAGAAGAGAGGGGGTGAGGGAGAGAGAGAGAGAAAAGAGAGAATTATGTCCTAATAAGTAGTAATAAGTGAGAGATTAATAGGAGGAAAGAAAGTAGTAATGGGAAAGAGAGAAAATAATAGGGGGGGGGGGGAGAATTTTGGGAAGTTATACACTGGCAGATCTAGGCGGCAACGTGGCACGTACATCCCCGGTAAAATCTATTAGTAAAACCAGTTTGGGTACATTGCTTTAATCATTCTTTTCTTTAATTATTCAGTTTCAAAGTTTATTGATTTCCACAAATACCATGAATAAATACCGCGTATCAGGACAACTCCCCCGGAGGACAACTCTCCCGAGGACAACTACCCCGGATGACGACTCCCAACATGATAACGACTCCCCTGGAGGACGATTCTCCCGGATAATAATTCTCAAACCAAGTTGCGGGATATTGGGGAATTCCCGATATGTTCAAAATAGGGTACATTTTTCACTTTCCTGAGAAAGGGGAATCAGGTATTGGGGAACGAGCATGGGTACCTCCTTGTTCTACACGAATGGGGGGGGGGGGGGGGGGGGGTATTATCGCTAATGCAGCTATAAAAACTCCATCAGTAGTCGATTTGTGACGTGCCTATCGTCAAACCGTGTTTATATTCAATTTTATTAATAATCGTATTTTATAGCAAATAAAGACATGTAGTGCTATTTTGCACCCGATACAAAAAAAAAAAAATTTTATATTGCGCTTTTAGAAATCAAAACTCTACGGAGCCCCTAAGGGGACATAAAATGACACGAGTTTTTTTTTTTTATCTCGGGGCCCCGACTTATTAACTCGGGGCCCCGACTTATTATCTCGGGGCCCGAGATAATAACTCGGGGCCCCGAGATAATAAGTCGGGGCCCCGAGATAATAACTCGGGGCCCCGACTTATTATCTCGGGGCCCCGAGTTAATAACTCGGGGCCCCGACTTAATTATCAGCATACGATACCATGCATATACGGGGCTCCGTACATTATGCATACACTACCAGCCGTATCAACAATCCCCATGCTGTTTTAACGCGCCATGCTTGCCTAAGTCACCATACCTTACAGTCAAGAATGGACGAACGAGAACAAGAACAAAATGATGTGATTTAGGTTTGTTTCGAAATGGGACTTTTGTATAAAGATATAGTCACGGTTCTTGCAACAGAGTGCGGAATTATCATTTCTACCCGTCATTTGCATGGGCGTCGGAAGGGATTTTTGATTGGTCCGGCTCCGCCTGCCGTGCCGTAGGCACGGTGCGTGCCGCAGGCACGCCAGCCAAAAAGGTAGATTATTGGTCAGGCTCAAGCCTCGCCGGCCGGGCCGGCTCCGACGCCCATGATTTGAAACGGCTTCTCAGACAGCTTGGTTTGTTTAGAAGAAAAAACTACAGTCACATCGGTGAGGTAGTTGAATTTGTCCAAAGGCAGGTTGAGCGATCGGGTCGTCTACATGGTTACCGGTGGATGTTTGAAAAATGTTTAGCACATCATATTAAGTGTAAAAAAGATAACCACTATAGATGGGTTGGCAATGTAAGGAGGAATTAATAAATGTAACAGAAACAATATGTGAATCCTGATTTATTAGGAAAAATATGTGTTGTCATTGTCAGATTGTTATATTTAATCAAATCTGACAAACTGTTGTTATGCTCTTTATGAATGTCAATCTGAAATTCTTTGGATTTTCATTGATCTATGGATTAATACACAAACAGCTACTAAAATAGAAATGTATACATTTTGTCAAGGTGAGCTTGAAGTATGTCAAAATCAGATACATTTATGATCGGCTGCCAAGTTATCAATGTCAGAGAAATTTCAGCTCGTAAGTGACAATGCAATGCAATTTTAAAATCTGTGATAGAATTAAATGAATGATGACAATAGCCCGGATATTGTAAAGTTTTGATCTTAGATGGCGCTGTTACCATTAGTACCGGCCGAGTGCGTACTGGCCGCAAGTCACATTGATAAAAATGAATGAAAATAAATTTGCCTATGTACCAAAAATTATAAAAATAATGATTATCTTGTTTTCTTTTATTTATTTCAGTTATGTTCATTATTTTAACCAGTAAAACGTGGATAAGAGAAATACTGAGAAATAAAAGAAAGATGTAGATGATGTTGATGATGATAAATTTAATGAAAGAAAACAATTTTAATACCTAGGCTTATAGTGTGGGATGAGAAGCAGAAATCTAATGAATACAGATAATAAACAAAGAGTGAAAGAATTAAGAAATTTAAGAAACAAGAATGAAAACAAAGAGGGAAGGAAGCAAAGAAGTGAGAGAGGATGAACATAAGAAAAAGGAAGGAAGGAGGGGAAGAAAAAGAACAAAAGAAATAAGGATCGAAAAGTGATCCAAGAAACAAAAAAAAAAAAGAAAGGTAGAAAGAAAGAATCAAATAAAACAAAAAAGAACTAAGAAATTGATATTGTTTCTGTTACATTTATTAATTCCCCCTTACATTGCCAACCCATCTATAGTGGTTATCTTTTTTACACTTAATATGATGTGCTAAACATTTTTCAAACATCCACCGGTAACCATGTAGACGACCCGATCGCTCAACCTGCCTTTGGACAAATTCAACTACCTCACCGATGTGACTGTAATTTTTTCTTCTAAACAAACCAAGCTGTCTGAGAAGCCGTTTCAAATCATGGGCGTCGGAGCCGGCCCGGCCGGCCCGGCTTGAGCCTGACCAATAATCTACCTTTTTGGCTGGCGTGCCTGCGGCACGCACCGTGCCTACGGCACGGCAGGCGGAGCCGGACCAATCAAAAATCCCTTCCGACGCCCATGCAAATGACGGGTAGAAATGATAATTCCGCACTCTGTTGCAAGAACCGTGACTATATCTTTATACAAAAGTCCCATTTCGAAACAAACCTAAATCACATCATTTTGTTCTTGTTCTCGTTCGTCCATTCTTGACTGTAAGGTATGGTGACTTAGGCAAGCATGGCGCGTTAAAACAGCATGGGGATTGTTGATACGGCTGGTAGTGTATGCATAATGTACGGAGCCCCGTACATAATTATGCATGGTATCGTATGCTGATAATAAGTCGGGGCCCCGAGTTATTAACTCGGGGCCCCGAGATAATAAGTCGGGGCCCCGAGTTAATAAGTCGGGGCCCCGAGATAATAAGTCGGGGCCCCGAGTTAATAAGTCGGGGCCCCGAGTTAATAAGTCGGGGCCCCGAGATAAAAAAAAAAAACTCGTGTCATTTTATGTCCCCTTAGGGGCTCCGTAGAAAGTTCGGTGCAAACGTACCGGCAAACGTATTAGCTATCTCTCGTTATATGTCAAATATGAGGGCACTGATGAGCAATCTTTTTCAGGGGATATTCCTTCTATGATATATATTCCAAAATAACATGAAGAGAATTATTCTTCACGTTTTTCTCTTTAACTCTTTATGTTGCCACTCCAATTATAATAACAGTTTTACCAAATTCTTCTCGTTTATTTGTCAACATACCGGTAAAGTATAAGAATTACTACGTACAGGTTACAGGATGGGTGTATATATCCAAAAAAATGTCCTGTATTATCACCCCCCCCCCCCATATTTTGGGATGAAATAGATAAGAATTATGATGCATTAACTTAAAATGGCATTAAACTGGCAAAACTTGAACAGCGCCACCTTACAATAACTGCTAAATTGAGATTATAATTTGAAAATTAATTCCATTTTATTTTGAATTTCGACAAACAGCTGTTGGGAAAATGGGCGCATTTTATATTTCATACTATTATTTTTGAAGTTGCACATGCATGTGGAAAATTGCCTACAGATACATTCTAAGCTTCTACAAACTAGAATGGGGCATGATGGGAAAATTAGAGGCACATACACTTTTCAAATCCTGTTGAAAAATGGCGCCAATTAGGAGCTTCAATTTACTGTCACTTTAAAACTAATAATTATCCAAACTCATTATGTTTGATCTTGAAATACCATCACATTCTTTAATGATTAGAAGTAAGGAAATAAGAAATGCCATAATTTCAATGCGAAAATATCGAAGAAAATTCGTTCGCTCGCATTGTTATTTTCAATTGAGGGGTTCCGTGCATTCCTTCTTTTCATTAAAAAACCATTTTGGGATGCTTTAAAATATAAGTTTTATAGACAGATTTTTGAAAAAGTCCCTGGTGTGGGAGGGGGATACCGATACCCTCCCTCGCTCAGTGGCGTATCTGGGGGAGCAGGGGGCACGTGCCCACGGCGGCACTTGGAGGGGCGCAAAAAACGCAAAGGAGAGAGAAAAAAAAGGGGGAAATGAAGAAAAATCATAATCCTTACGGATTATGCGCCCCCCAAATCCGCAGGGTAAATGCACTGGAAATCTAGTTTTGAAGGTTTGAAATGCGAAAATTTTCCAAAGCTTGGTCGCTTTCCTCCCTCGCATAATTATTTTCTTTCAGGATCTCGTAATTTCGCGCCCCCAGTAGGCCTAAATAGCTCTTAAATAGCTTAAAGGGTTCAAAATTTGAAAAAATAAAGATGTAATTGGTTTGGTCGCTATATCATGTAAGTTTCATATGACTCCTGCTAAATATTGCGGCCCCAATATAGGACAACGTTAGTTTTTCTCCCGATTGTAGAAGTGGGTGAATAGAAAACGTTTATCAATGTATAAAATTCGAGCTTCTCTACCGCTCAATTGCGGTGGTCGATTGCAAAATCTCTTGGGTAAAATGCACAAGAAATTGCGGGTTTTTTTAAGGTTATAAATTGAAAAATTTGCCGCTCAGTCGCTTTGCTCCCTCGCTAACGTAGATAAATTTGGGCACTTCAATTTTTGCCCCGGGCGCCATAATACCTAATAATAATAATAATAATAATAATAATAGTGTATATTTATAGAGCGCACACACCGTCCAAAGACGCTCATGGCGCTAGCCCAGCAACAGTTCTCTTATACCTGGCAAATAAACACATACATGTGCACATAATCTACCTACATACATATACAAATAAGCCTACATACTGTACATATCCACAAATCAACCCACAACCCACAAAAAAACCCCAAAACAAAAAGAAACCTAGATACGTCACTGCCGATGCTCTGTCGCCGGTTATCCCCCCCCCCCCCCCAATCATGAACACGGATCGACACCCTGGAGGAATTGCCATGTGGCAATTAAGACCGGAAAGTGGGCTATCATCCAAGACTTTCGTTGCACACCTGCGATTGTGCCAGTCGGCACTCATGGCTAATGAAAGGGTGCTCCAAATAATAAGTTCGTAATTACAATTTGCGCATGTGCAGATAAAGGTCATTCGTACCGAGTACAATTGACCTTCATATGGTGGGCGCACCAGTGATTTGGATTTTACTTATGTAAAATGTATACGTATGTAATACGCATGAAAAGAATCAGCTATCTAACAGTGAAAAGGAGACTGTCCTTTCAAATTCGTCAAAACTTTGTGCTTATATATCGTATCTTATTTATTAGCATGGAATATGTTATTTTCACGATCTTGTGTATTGTTTTTTTTTTTCGCTGAAAGCATTGGCCTTCCTTGCTTTCAGGCTGTGCCACATTACTATTTATTTATATACAATGTATTTCTTATTTCTTATTTATTTATTTATTTGTTTTATTATTTTTTTCCTTTGAATCATTTTGGTACTCACCAAACAAAACTTTGAACTATGTATGTTATGTCATGTATTCTATGTCATTGTACACTGATGCCCTAACACGGTCTTGAGTTTTCAATAAACTTTCAAAGTTTCAAACTTGTTAAGGACGTTCCTCAGTTATGTTTGTGCGCACCTCAGCTGCGCATCCTGGCTGGTTGTGTTACGTCATCAGTGGTGTATCGGGGGGGGGGGGGGGGGCAAGGGGCACGTACCCCGGGTGGCACTTGGAGGGGCGCAAAAAACGGAAAAGAGAGAAAGACAAAAAATCAAATTCCTTAAGGATTATGCGCCCCCCCCCCCCACAATCGGCAGGGTAAATGCATTAGAATAACAGTTTTGGAGGATTTAAAATGCAAAAAAATTCTAAAGGTCGGTCGCTTTGCTCCGTCGCATAATCATTTTCTTTCAGGATCTCGTAATTTCGCGTCTCCAGTGTATAGTTCTTAAAAAGCTTTTTTTAGGGTTCAAAAACTGTCATGTATATAAAACTACATTCGTTTAACTGTCGAGGGTTGCAGGACTACGTCAAAAGGAGAAAGATTTGTTTTCGCTCTCTTGATTGTGATATATTGCTCCTCCAAGAAACTCGCTCTCGTAGTGATGACGAAAGATTATGGCGAACATCAGGGGCGGATACAGGATTTTCACAAAGGGGGCGCATTTCAGAAAGGGGGGACGAACACTGAGGAACCCTCCGTTTGACAAAGCCAAACGGCCATCTAGGGGGTCCGGGGGCATACTTTGTCAGACAAAACGGGGGGGGGCGCACGCCTCTTGCGCCACCCCCTTGAATCCGCGCCTGAACATGCCTTTTTTGCTTCCTTTACTTCTAATAGTCGGGGTGTAGCAATTCCTTATTCGAAACAGAATAAATCTTAAGGTGAAATCCCTCTGTAGAGACACAAATGGAAGATTTTTAGTTCTGAATTCCACTCTAAATGAACTTCCCTTAACTCTTGTAAATGTATATGCTCCAAATATTGACGACCCTGATTTTTTACTACAGTTATTTGCTGAAATTGACAAATTTGACATTTCGTGTTTATTAGTATAGCTGGTGATTTTAATACTGTACTCGGCCCCCTTGATTATCAAGGTTCCAGGCATCAACACTCCAATATAAAGGCAGGCGAAATGCTTTCAGTAATAATGGAAGAATATGGTTTGTGTGATGTTTGGAGATCTTTTAACCCCAACTTGAAAAAAATTCACAAGACATCCAAAAAACCCTCGAGTCTTATCTACGTTGGATTTTATCTTAGTCTCTAATAATTTCTTAAATAATTGTAAAAATTCCAAACTTTTGCCTGGAATTCAATCTGATCATTCAATTGTTTCTGTCCATTTCATTGATAATCAACCTCCCAAAGGTAGAGGATACTGGAAATTGAATACTCATTATTTGCACCATGATTCTGAATTTATCAATTTGATAAAGGAAAATATTAAGGTTTTTAAGGTCATTCATAAAGACTCCCATTGTGATGCTAATATATTGTGGGACTCTTGTAAATGTGTTATTACCGGGGTTGCCATTGAATACTCTGCACGAAAGAAAAGGGATAGGAATAAAGAAAAATGCAAATTGCTAGAGGGCATTGACAAGATCAAATCACAATTATCAACAAATAATTTAGTCTTAGTATTTACAGCTGGAAGAAATGGAAGACAAATTGAACAAAATTTATGATTTCGAAACTAGAGGACTGATAATTAGATCTAGGATAAGATGGTTGGAGGAAGGTGAAAAGAGTAGTAAATACTTTTGTAATTTAGAAAATAGATCTTGGCAGAAGAAAAATATCAGTAAATTGAAAGATAATGTCAATAACTTGATTACGGATTCCAAAGATATCTTGAATCTTACATGATTTCTACAGTAAGTTATACTCTGTTCCTAACAATACAAATACTTCAACTATTATTGACAATGATGCTTGTGAAGCGTACTTGAATAACATTAATATACCGGAGTTGCATGAGGATGATAAGCAGTTTTTGGAGGCCCCTCTTTCTAAAAGTGAATTGTTCAGTGTGGTCAGGTCTATGAAAATGAATAAAACTCCAGGATTAGATGGATTGCCGGTTGAGTTTTATGTAATTTTTTTGTCTGATATTTGCGATATGTTATTAAATTCTTTCAATTTCTCCCTGCAAAACGGTTCTATGTCGGGATCCCAAAGGAACGGAATAATAACTCTTCTTCACAAGAAAGATAAAGATCCGATGTTCATTAAAAACTACAGACCAATTACCCTTTTGACTACTGACTATAAAATTCTAGCCAAATGCATCGCCAACCGTTTGAAACGCTGTCTACACTATCTTATTCATGCGGACCAATCTGGTTTTATGCAAGGGAGAAATATTGGTCATAATATCCGTTTTATTTTAGATATTATAGAGTATACTGAGGCTAATGATACTCCTGGTTCAATTATTTTACTTGATATTGAGAAGGCATTTACAGTGTCTCCCATAATTTTTTATTTCAAACACTAGAAAAATTCAATTTTGGCCATAAATTTATTGATTCCATCAAAACTTTGTATTCTGCTCGCCAGAGCTATGTAATTAATAATGTTTTTTTTTTATCTGAACGCATTTCAATGAATAGAGGCATTTTCCAAGGTTGTCCAATTTCCCCCTACCTTTTTCTTTTTGTTATCGAGATTATGGCACTTTCTGTGCGTCAAAGTGATCTAATAAGAGGTATCCCTTTTGTGGATGAAGAGGCCAAAATATCTTTATTCGCAGATGACTCTGTTTGTTTTATTGATGGGTCTGACAACTCCTTTTCTCAGCTATTTGAAACTTTATCCATGTTTGGTCATTATTCTGGGTGTAAACTTAACTTTAGTAAAACAGAAGCGATATGGATTGGCTCAAAAAAGGGATGTCTGGATATCCCCTTCACTAATCTTGGTGTATCATGGAATAAATCTGAATTTAAATGTTTGGGAGTCACATTTTCCTTTAAACGTTGACCGGGTCTTTGATCTAAATTATAGAGTAAAATTGAAAAGAATTGAGCAAGCCATAAGTTGTTGGCGTATGAGAAATCTTTCTTTAATTGGCAAAGTGTGTGTTATAAAAACATTGGTATTACCTCAACTGATATTTCTTTTTTCTGTGCTTTGTATTAAAATCCCTCATTCCTTTTTCAAAGAGTTGAATAAAATATTTGTTAAATTCATTTGGAATGGTGGTAAGGACAGAGTCCAGAGACGGATTATGTGTGAAAATGATTGATCCCTTAACTTTTGCTAATGCTCAAAAGATGGTCTGGGTGAAAAATATTCTTGATGTAAATTATATTGCTCCCTGGAAATGTATTGAATTATCTTTTTTAGAAAAATTCAGTGATGATATTTCTTTTTTGTGGAATTCCTTTGCTCCAGAAAGTATTCTTAAATCACTTGGTAATATCCAACTTGCTGAATCTCTTCGTGCTTGGTATCTATACAGAGAAGAAGCTGCTGTAGAATTTTATGGTCATAAATTTTCAGAACTAAATGCTTGTCAAAGTCTTTGGTTCAACAGGTCTATTCGTTCAAAATCTAAATCCTACTTATTTTACAAAACCTGGTTTGATAATAACATTATTACCATTTCTGATTTATTTAATCCTCCTTTTCCTGGCCATAAACTTTTTGAAGAATTAGTATTAGATTTTTGCATTTCCTTTTTTTTTAAATTAAAAATTAAAAAATGGATTAGGAATTTTGATGTTGATATGTTTGGGGTTCATGAAACCATAGTCCAAAAGCTCTTAAGCACAAAGAAAATCCCGAAGAATGCATATATTGCTCTATTTGGCTCTCATGTTCCCGAAAAGAGATATTCTTATTGGTGTGATTGTTTACCTGTACTTGTTACTTTGAACTGGGAAAAAATCCACATTTCTAACTTTTTTTGTACTGTTGATACGAAATTGAGATCCTTTTATTTTAAGATTTTTCATAAGGCTATTGCCCTAAATGATTTTCTCTATAAGATTAAAAGAAGAGATTCACCATACTGCTCTCTGTGTGAAACAAAATGTGAAACAATGGTGCATTTATTTGCGAATGTGATAAGGTCGCGCCAATCTGGCAAGATGTTTTGGATGTAATCTCTCAGAAATGGGAAAATTCTATCAATGTATCTAATTTTGAAATATTGTTTGGTATTTACAGCGATAGGTTTCTTACATATTTATTTTTGCTTTTGAAATACTATATTTATACTTGTAAGTTTAATAGCAATCTTCCCAATTTTATTGCATTTAAATGCTTTGTGAAGAGACAGAGAGAAACTGAATACTTATCAGCCAAAAAGAGAAACAAATTACCTGTTCACTTCAAGAAATGGCGCTTTGATTTATGATTTTCCATATTTCCTTCTTTTTTCAAACTAGTATGATATGCATCAGGTAGTTCAATATCTCTCTCTTTCTCACAACTATACACCCTCACCTTTATTTATTTAATTTTTTTTAATGTTGATTTACTTCCGCAACCCTCGACACATATGCCTTTGCTCATCCCTTTGCCCGTTTTTTCAAGTCTCTTGTTTTAACCAATGAATGCTCTTTATAAATGTATGTTTTTTGTTTGTTTGTTTTGGTCAGTGTCAGGCCTCATTTTAAATACTCTCTTTATTCTGCTGCCTTTTCCGATCATTTGTATAATTTGTAATCTTGTCTTTTTTAATTTTAATCATTCAATCTGATTATCTATGAATATTGCAATTTCATTTTGATTTGTAATAAAACACACAATTATTTTAAAAAAAACCTGAAAAATAAAGATATAATTGTCGTTCCTTTGCTCGCTATGATGTAATTTTTATCTGCCTTTTGCTAATTATTGCGGCCCCAATATATAGGATAATGTGTATAAAACAGCATATGCAGAGGTTCAACATTTAAAAGAAATTTCAACTTTAAGTCGACTTGCTAAATTCCTCGACTATTTCTCAAGGGTTTTCGTTAATTTTGATCACAATTCTAGAAGAGAGTGAATAGAAAACCGTTTATCAATGTACAAAATTCGAACTTCTCTATCGCTCAATTGCAGTGGTCAGTTGCAAAATTTCCTGGGTAAAATACGCAAGAAATCGTGTATTTTCTGGTTAAAAATGAAAAAAAAAAATATGCCGTTTGGTCGCTTTGCTCCCTCGCTTGTACAATAACGTAGATATGTTTGGGTGGGGGGGGGGGGGGGGGGGGGGGGGCGCAACTTCATTTTTTTTGCCCCGGGCGCCATAACCTATAGATACGCCACTGTGCGTCATCACTACATCGGGAGAGCATTGCGCGCAGTTAAGACAATGCATACGCACATTAAACACATTGCTTAACTCTTCCAGTGCCGATGTCACAGGTTTCAAACAGCTACCTTCATGTATAAGTTAATACATCAACAACTTCCCCATTCTGTATATGAATATTGCCAGTTTTTCGATCACAGGTATCATACGAGACAAAAAGATAGCAAAAGTCTCATTTTACCAAAAGTAAAGACTGAGCATGGAAAGAGGTCAATTTCATTCTACGGTTCTAGAATATGGAATTCATTGCCCTTAGATATTAAAGAGAAACGGTCTGTCAAAAAAAGTTAAGAGAAATGATGCTAATGGAATATCTAGAGTGATGTATCACTTTTTTGTTTGTTTGTTTGTTTTTTTGTTTTTTTGTGTTTTGTTTTGTTTTGTCCCCCCCCCCCCCCTTGGTATTTGTGAATATATAACCTATAGTTTTATAGATACAGGTATTTTGTTTACACTCAATGAACAAACTTTTGTTTTTGCTTTTATTGATGTTGATTGCGTGTGTGTATATATACATACTCTTCTTGCCAGTATTTACAGTTTTTACTGATTATTGTAAGACCTTAATTTGTAGAGTATTTGTATTTTTAAAATTTAATTAGTGTTTTACGTAGTCTTAAATTATATCACATTTACATAATTTTTGTCAGGGAACCACCTTTATTCATTAGCCATTTCAGCTATTTCGTGGTCTCCCATTACCATTTACATTTGTAAATGCCTTGTAAATATGTTTCATATATTGTTTTAGAAATGGTAATAAATTCATTCATTCATTCATGTGACTGATAGACTTATCATTTTCATTCACCAATTACTCGACCACAGGAAAGGTGTATGGTGATCGATGTATATCAACATTTTCAACATAAATCAAGCATTCTAATATATGACTATAATCATATGCTACCACAGAATTTTTCAGAGAAAATGTGAGATTTTTAAAAACTTATTTCAACATTAAACAATTGTAAACAAATGAGAAACCAAAAAATAATGGACAAAAAAGAAACTCAAATGAAATTTTCAATATTTCTTTTTTGCATAAGGTTGGGTAAAGAAATACTGTTTGGTATCATAAGAAATTAATGGTAATAAATTTCCTACAAATTTTGTACCCAATATTTTGTGAAATACTACTTGGTCAATGAAGTGCAGACATTTGAAAGGTAAACATTGATCACATTTTGATAAAATTTTGGCCCCATCTCACACGAATATGGGGCCCTGCTTACAGTCCTATCCCCCCCCCCCCCCCCCCCCACAAGCACATCCCCGCCCTGCCTTTTCTTCCATATTCCGTTATATTTTCAAAGTGTGATGTGTAGAATTTATAATTATTTTATTTTTACAAATGCAATATTTGAAGCACTGTAATCATCCATTGTTTTTCAATATCCCACCTTACACCTGAAATAGGGTCATTTTGTTTCTATTTTGTGTACAAAATTTGTAACACTTTTTGGTATGCCGGCACCTCACTGCCCGAAATTCAGGCAACTCGCTACCAATATTTGTATCTATTATTTATTTATTCGTGTTTTATTTATGACAAATTAAAAGAGTGGAGGTTAGTCCGATTCAGTGATGTAACTGCTTTACAACGGATCCCTCCACAGTGAGGATATTCGGGCACCTTGCAAATTGTTTATTATAAAAATGCGGAGGCGCTGCAGCCCTGCCTCGTACGCCGTTGGGGCTATTCATGCTAAACATCATTAGGATAGTATTGGAACACAGCAAACGAGAGAATGTTTTAAAGCATATATAACATGATTTTCTTTTCTTAAGACGAAACATTTTTAATAAAACAGAATTTCTGCAGTATATGACTTTTTTGTCTTCATACTACTATTAATAGGTAAGGGGGGCATAGCAACCGAGCGAATAAGTTGCTTTCACAATACTGAAATTTGCATTCAAGAGAAATACACACACATGCAAGCAACAGCTTACCTAGATATGTTTATTATGTAGATAATAATAGATGAGGCGGGAACAAAACGAGGAAAGCCCCTGCCCCACACATACAGTATTAATACACGCTGCTTTTATAGAATGCGAGGGATCGTTTAAGAAAATTAAATTATTCAATATTGAAACTACGTATTTTAGGACACAAAAAAATATTTCTATTGTTAAACTGCATAATGATTGATGTCATATAACATCTTTTGGACTTGTGAGGAGAAGAATAAAAACGACATTTCACTTCTTTTTAGTTTTAAACACAGAGAAGCACTTGCCCCGGACCTTGTAATAGAAGAGACAGTAAGGTCAAATAACCAAGTTGCCATGAGAGGGAGTGTAGGGACATTGTATGATTAGAGCAAAAGTTAGCAAAAGAAAGCTTTTTTTTTACATTGTTTAACATTAAAATCATTTTTCTTGTCTTGCGAGGGGCCCCTCTGAGGGGACAGAACAGATTATTGCAAGCAAGAAATTAAGATTATTGCGTGTTGAAACCTTGCATTTCGCATTACTACAAAATTACTCGTTATAGCCCTATCCGCCCCCCCCCCCCCCCTCCTCATTTGATAGTAGGCAAAATCTGCCACCCCGTTTTTGTCGCCACTGGTAGACAGTATTAATACTTTTATACGATATATTAATACGAAAATTTGTAGGTTTAAGACGCTCCGCCACACGGGGCGCTGATAGCCTAAAATCCAGTATATGGATCCCCTTAAAAAAAAAACTTTCTCCTCCTTCAGTATACTTTTCTCTACAAATCTGGAAACTTTGGTGAAAATGACATGGATTTTTAATGTACAGCAGAGTTAGTTTGCTCCCACCCCATTCCTAGACAGTTCCCAGCCAGTTTTTGCAATTTTTGCAAGTTTTTGACTTCTTCCGCCACCTGAGGGCGATGCTAGCACAAAAACGAGTGCATGGACCCCCCTTTTTAAAAAAATCTCCTCCCTTAGTATACTTTATTCTAAGAATCTGAAAGTTTGACGAATATTGCATGGACTTTGAATGTACAGTAGAGTTATATCGCCCCATCCCATTCCTAGACAGGTTCCCAGCCAGTCATGCGCAGTTTTTGCGAGTTGTTGATTTCTTCTGCCACATGAGGGCGCTGCTAGCACAAAACGAGTACATGGACCCCCCTTTTTTTAATTTCTCCTCCTTCAGTATACTTTCTTTTCCTACAAATCTGGAAAGTTTGACACATATGACATGGATATCGAATGTACATGTAGTAATCCAGAATTTCTGGAAGAAAAATTAAAGAAAAGATAATTAATTGCTTGATTGTAATAGGGTAAAGTGCAATTCTTGAATTCTTTTATCAGTGAAGCATTGGGGCTTGGAGATGAACCAGGTTGTTATCTCCTTGGAAGGTCTATTCATTGTAGTAGGGAAGTTTGAGACAGGGGAATGTTGTTCCTTTGTTACCCCTTTGTGTTGTTAATTCATGTGTTTGAAAGCCAGTGTAGCCCAATTGTGAGTATAGGGTGTGTCCAAGTTTAGAGTTTAGTGACACGATCAGAAAGAAGTTCTGGTGGATTTGACTCAAAGACAGGGGGAAGAATTTATGTTTTTTGATTTACCCTTTTGTTGTCGATACTTGATATCAGTTTGGGTGAATGAGTTTTATAAGAGTTTGGTATAATTTTAAGTGTATCTCGTCACTGCAACTTGATGAATCCAAAGAGCTAGGGTGTTAGTTTTGAGAAGCAGTACTGGCAAGACAGGGACATGGACATGTCTTGTCGGTATGGACGAGTTACGTCCATGTGGTTTTGGATATTTGACAAGGATGATCCAGATAAGTCGAAACTTAAAAGGGTTACTCTCCGAGCAGAAGCCGTGACCTTTACCCCGTGCTGGCTCGATGATGACCACATTCTTGGGGGAGGTGAACATAAAAAAAAGAACATGTACTTGGAAAGGTGGTCAAAGGAGCTTCTGGTTATGGACATCAAGACAGGACCTCGAAGGAGTGGACGGATGCAGGGTATGCGGTTGGTGGTACCAAATAATCCACCTCTAAACATGCGCCACAAATATCTGCGATGCAGGATGTGACCCGTCAGGCAGCTGACGACTCATCAGACTCGTTAGACTACCAGACATATCATGGCAGGAGATTCAGGCTGAAAGAGGCGAAATCTGGAGGTGTGCCTCTGGTGGAAATAATCACCGCAATGAGAACAACTGTAATCATTATTCTCAATGAGATATTAAGTTGTAATATTTCTGTACATAGTTCTTCCCCTTTTAGATAAATTATACGAGACTGTAATGTAATTATACGAGACTCAATGCATAATAGGGTATACAGAGACGTGTAAGACAGAAGTGTTACTGAACCTTATATAATGATATATGATAATTCGGTGTTATTTACCCAGGATAACCACATCAGTATTACCGCACTTCCGCTACTATTACCGCTATTATTATTACCCCGGCATTGCCGGGTACCCATTTAAGTCACCTGTGTCGAGAGGGACAACATTTGATGGCAAAACCCCTAATTCAAGGATGTAAGCACCGAGCACCGGGACCTCTTGTATGAGAGTCGAGAACCTTAACCAATATATCACATGCTCCCATCTCAGAGAGAGACATTCTAAGAAAATGTATATAAAGGACACAATTGCAAATAACTTTTCGGGGCGCTCATTTTGCCAAGTGTGGGGCACACCAAGTTAATCTCTGTATATTATTCTCTTCTCTCTTTTTTAGGTTTCGCCCCCCCCCCCCTTTTGATAAATGAATCAATATTTTAAGCTATGATTGCATTACAATAACACAAATCAAAACAAAGCAAAATAAAAAATAATTCCAATTTCTAATAATTAAGCCTGAAACCTCGGGACACTTGATGTGGCGGAATATTTCTTAGATGTGATATAAACTTACCATGAAAACAAAAAAGGACAAGACAGAACAAAACAAACAAAAATTTGGGGAAAATTTTTTGTTTGTTTTGTTTTTGGTTTTATTAAAAAAAATCGTCAACGGGGAATCACCGAAAAAGACTAGATTAGACTGCCATACGATCTACATGATCTACAGAAAAGTTAGTAGCTTGATGCGTGTAGCAGAGTGATATAGCCCCATCTATTTGTAATATTATATATATATATTTTTTTTTTTTTTTTTTTTTTTTTTTTGGGGGGGGGGGTTTGTATTAGTGCTGAAATTCAATGCAAGACAGGGAAGGTAGCAGGGGCAGATCCTGGGGGGGGGGGAGGTCTTGGCCTCCCCTGGTAAAAAAAGAGCATTTGGGAGTAAGAAGACACCCCCAAAACACATATTACCATTGTTTTCTTTTTTTCTTTGCTTTTCTGAAATTGTTCTGAATAATTGCACCCCGCTTTTTAACACGATCCTGAAACTGCCCCTGGAAGGGGGGGGGGGGGTGTACGGGAGGGTTACATCTTGCCTATTAACTTATTACACCCCCTCCCCGATTGAGGGATTCGTCGGCCATTTGTCTCGGCATATAAGCGATATCAATAGTCATTTTTATTTGTTTTAACTGTGTAAAACATGACAGTGACGTCGTTGTGTAAGCCTATTAACACAAAGTTACAAAATTTAATGAAACTCACTGACACATAAAATATATAATTAGACATGATGAGGTTGAAAAAAAGAAGGTGAACGTTATTTATTCGATTATTTTCCGCAACACTTTCATTTCCACAATGACAAAACAGCCTTCAATCGTCGAAACTTTAAGTAATACATTGCAAATAAAACCTCGAAAGTGATTCGTTTACACAGTGCATAAATAAAAAGACTTAATATTTTGTAAAAACACAAAGCAAAAGGAGAGTTGAATATCATATATTAATCAAACTTTTCGAGCTGTCAAAAAAAACCAAACAGATTAACAAAAACCTACAAAAAGACCATTTGCAACAAGTGGTTAAATACGTATGAGTGATGAATTGATACAAAAGAAGATAATGGGCAAATTCTTCCCATAGCATATGCATGTATAGACCAGTAAATTACACAGTATACATGTATACAAAATTTTACTTTCGTTATCGCATTCATTTATATAGCTAATATGATTTGGTGCTTTGTTTTGTCAAATTGCTTTCGCAATTTCAATGTCATTACTCTTGCTCCAAGGATTTTATATTTACGGTTTCATTTCACTTTTTATTTAATTAAACGTTTGACTGATAACGCTTATGTATAACGTCAGTCACCTGAAATGCATCCCCTCCTTTCATTTTAACGGTGAGGTTAGCATTAAGAGATTATGCTTTTACCATTGTTTAAAGAATGCTCTTCCTATTTGAAATAACCTTTTTCAATGTTATACGGTACTGGTTTACCAATTCAAAACTTCTACTTCCGGTTCTCAGCGACACTTGTAAGAGTTTTTTTTTCCATAAATGTGGCTTGCAACAATAATTTCTCAATCATGCTTCTTGCCACAATTATGGTAATTCATATTTAGATTTCTATTAAATGACATACTATGGGTGCTTGTTATATTTTACAGTATTATCACTTATTACAGTTTCCCTATAATAACACACTATTAATTAACACACAGATCTCATGTGCAGCTCTTCCTCTATTTAGCCACTTAAAAAATTCTAAGTAGATCAATAACGAGAACTTGTCTACTTGATGAAGTGCTTTAGGTTTCGACACAGGCAATATACACGCACATTGCTCACGGGGCGGGGGGGGGGGGGGGGGGGGGGATGGGGGCATCAATGTCATCTTTATCAATGTGTTTAATCATTGGTTGCCAAGTGTCTATATCTGTGCAGTGATATATTTATTTCACATAGCCATTGTACAAACAAATAACAATTAAATAAATTGAATAAATATAAAATACTAGCATAGTGAGAAAGGAATGCACTTGAGGCACAATGGGGAAGAATGACAACATGTGATTTATCTCGTATTTGCAGACATATTCTTTTCACTGGTGATTGCTTTTATTGCTTATCTTGATGTCACTAACACTATGGATAACGTGTTTTATGGTAGCTAGGATCTTTGGGACGACCTCATTGGCATTTCTGGGGGATTTCCGACCACTCCATTCTCCCACTCCCCGCCCTGCATAAATACCGACGACAGCAAGGACCAGAGATACTTATAAAATCTTCTTATTCTACAGAGAGAGGGAGAGAGAGAAACATGATGAATAGAATTTTTTTGTCCTGTGCATAAACTACTTGAAGAAGGTTTTACTTTCGAGGAAAGATTAACAATACTCATATATCAAACTGTGTTTAAAGGAGGAAGATGCATATTGTCTAGATCAAATTTGCACAAGGTAACATTTAAATTACGGTATATGACATACAAAAATACCACTTGTAAATCAATAACAAGTTCAGAATGAAAATATTGTTATCCTAAAATACTATCTAAAATAATCTTGAAGACACAAAATTCTCACGATGACGGTAACATCGCACATCGTACTGGTGATTATCTGTATTTTAAGTACGAACCTATTCACAAGGGTAGGCCTACTATTCCAAAAATTTATCAAAGTCCCACTATGAAGCGATATACGTCGTCAAAATCTCGGTAAATGAACAAGAAAGTCTATTTTTAATAGGGGGCGGACACCTGCCCTAAAAAAAGTGTCAGCACTGATGCGGTAATATTTCTATTATAAGTATGTCGTCACTATGCTCTGAGGTCTATCACGTCTTGGGGGATCCCCGGTACCCCTGAAAGACATCTCCTCGTAAGGAAATGTGTCATTAGGCTCATTCTTCTCGAGTTGTTCTTGCCCCTGGCGTTCTTTTAAATAGTTCATGTAGTGTGCGAATGAATCAGTAGAGTGAATGTTAACGGTGTTTGAGTAAAGAGGGTTCAGATTCATGTAGCTTGATAGTGCAGTATTCCCTTGGTTGTACCTTGTATCAGAAGTCCCACATGTGCTTGTCATAGACTGAAACGTGGATGTATAAGCATGGCAGTGAAAAGGATGACATACCAAGCAATCATGATTGCGCCGTTATCAAAACTATGCATGTACATATAACTGATTTTTTTTTGTTTGTACCGAACAAATCGAGGATGGTCATGAAACGCTACTCGAAATAAGTTAGTGCAAAATTATATCTTCAGTCGTTCTTTCCTGCAACATCCACTGCAACGACAGATTAACAAACATAAATTATAATGCATGGGAGGGGTGTCGAAAAACAGATTCAGATCAAGTTTGTATATCAGACACCTTCCCTGTATACAACCTCGAAATGACATGTTAAGAGGCAACCCAGTGATTCTATTAACTGAATAATTACTAACATGATTCATCTCTTCCAGTAATCTAAAAAGTGGAGTGTCCAGTATTGGGTGGAGCCAGCTAAAGCCCCCTGTCGCAAAGGCACATTAATATCAGTATAGTTTGCACTGTCTATGGCACATGGAGTCGCCCATACGCATAATACATCCTTTCCTAATTTTCTGGGTACACCACTGAAATGAATTTTGTGGAGTGAAGTGCAAAGTTTATGTTAGATATTACCCACCTTCCTGTTTTTACTTCGAAGGGCGGTTACAGGTGGCATACTTGTATTACTTGGCCTATCTGACTCTCCCTGATCTGATTGTGAGTCACATGCAGGCAGTGAGGGCAACGGTCTTGGGTTGATGTGAGACACTGCTGGAATTGGTGCCGATTCGCCAATTTGAGTAGACTCTATAAACATATCCCAAAGGATAGTATTTTATGCTCCATACAAAGAGTAACAATTAGGTACGCATATTTTAAGGGATCATATCAATATTCTCAATATGAACCATTTGCATTTAGTTTTTGTAGTACCCATTAGTCCTTTACTCAGTCTACCACGGAGCTATTTTCGTAGTTCTGTATTATATCATTCAACTCTAATTTTGAAGATTTCATGTAGACTGACCTCTTGGTGTTTCAGGCTACCTATGTCCAATATCGCAGATAATCATAATAAGTCAAAAGAGAAATGAACATTGATTTTTTATTATACCTTACTATGTACAAAAAATGTTAACTAAAAAAATGTCATATCAAAAGTTTGATTGTGTCTGTAATCGTGGTGATTGAGTTGTTTGCTTAGGCTGACTCAAGTCACCTGATCTGCATTAGAAATGCCATTTTTTAATTTGATATTTTTTTTTGACATTGAGGCCATCTTTGCGTAAGTGTCACTATTTTGTTTAGCGAAAAGTTTATTCAAGTTATTTTATGGCTGAAAAATTTCCGCCAATACATCATACAGTTATATGTTTCAGAGTGAATGATTTAAAGGGAATGTTTTATTTGTATTACATGGCGTTTTAATTGAATCCAGTTGACAGTTCCTCGACTATGGCATTCGTTATCAGACCCTTTTACTTGACAGTTTATCTTTGTTGGTAAATTGAGATTTTGCGTAGCCATCCTGTAGCATAATGACACATAATGAATGACAATAACGTGACAGTTTTATTTGTGCAGTATTTTTTTATTTTTTATCGTTTTTTAATTATTATCTAAGGTACCTTAATCATGTATCCATGCAATTCAAAATATACAAAAACCATACATTTATTGTACGCTTAACGTTTAATTTTCACTACCTGAAATCATAACTAATCATATCAATTTATTAGTTTAGCCATTGAAAATTGATTTAAATATCAATAACTTGGAAGGTGATCGAAGGAAAATAATTAATAATGTAGTCAATGATTTTTTAAAATTCTAAATCTATGCTTTAAAAGGTCTACTATGATGTGAAAGAATTGTTAACACTGTAAAGAAATGCAGAATTTGTCCTAATTTACTATTAATACATGGTTGGGAGTGCGTTGGTGCGATCTGGCAACACAAAGGTTTTCATCGTGGTATACTATACGCACGAGGCGCAAGCTGAGTGTGTTGGACACCACGATAAAAATCTGCGTGTTGCCGGATCGCACTAACGCACGAACTCACATCCATATATTAATAGTTTTATAAACCGGGTCGGCAATATGATGATGAAGTCTATAAAAATGGTTACGAACCCCATCGAAACGCCAAGGCCCGAATTCACAAAGGAGGTTTAAACCATGGGTAAGGTTTAAACCTCCGTAAGCGTCCTAAAATAAGCGTAAATAAGCGCATATTGCCCATGCGCGCGCTCAAGGAAAATATATGATTGGATCAGATTCCATGCGCACGTACGCTTAAAAAACCCAGGAGGGGGTTTAAACCATGGTTTAAACCAAACCTCCTCCTTTGTGAATCGCACAGTCATGGAGGCTGCCATTTGCTTTCCTGGATGACATCACATAAGCGCAGCCAACGAAAGTCATGCGCGTTTTAGTACGCGCATGTAATACCTGCGCCAAAACGACAATTAGACTACGCGATTTCATTGCGTTTTAAGTTTGCACGCACCAGTGGTACGCGTACGCGCAGCTCAGCCGTGCTTTAGAGCCTTTTTGCCGTGCATTATCACTTTCTTTTGCACGGTCACGTGGCGTAATTTCACCAATGGCTACATTCTTGAACCCGTTTTATAATACCCTTTGACAGTATTTACTTGAAAGAGATTGGTGACTTGGTGACTTAGGCTGTAGTAGATCTTATTTCAGTTATTGAAAGACATAATATTCATTTAATATGGAATGCGTTTTTTAAATAATAAATCAAGATCAAATTACTTGAATCATTCCAAATCATATACTATTTCTATGATTTAGGGAAATCTGCTGAAGTTTATGCAACTTACACGATTTCCATCCTCTGCAGGTGTTGGCTACTTTCAGACATTCTCGACTTACAAGGAAATCAATAAGGTCATTTCAATTCATTTTTATGCAACAATTCAATAGATGTACATAATAGTGCATCGAAAAAAGCATAAAGCAAACCAAAATGTACTGAAGTTGTCAACATTAAAAGACGATTGAAATACGATTGGGTTGACATTGACAATATTAATGGAAAGTGAAATAGAAATGAAAAGCGCATGATACAACATATCATGACACACGTTGATTGTAAAGCGAGCCAACAAATGCCCGTATTCTGAACTCCGGTTTTAACTTAAACCGCGGTCTAAGTGTGTTTTGAACCCAGTCTAAACATGCCCTTTATACCGGAGTTTTAGAAAATCACATTCTGAACTCCTGTTTAACTTAAACCCCAGACTAATCGTGGTTTAACTTTGGAGTAAAAATTAGCCTTGATTTACAGTCTAAGTCAATTTTAATCAAACTCTGGTTTAACTTAGACTGGAGTTCAGAATGGAGGCCAAAGAGTACTGAGAACAAGGACACCCAACATATGCTGATCTGAATATTGGTATAACAAATCCAATTCAGCCATTTCCTTTAAGAAAATAAGAAGGAAAAAACAAGACCGTATATTTATATATATATATATATATGTGTGTGTGTGTGTGTTTTCTTTTTACATTTCAATATTTGCTGAGTGTTAGTGGAAGATATCACTACTTCTTTAACAAAAATATGATAATTGATAAGTAAGCTGGAAAAATGTATGGTAGCGCGGTAGTGTACTTGTGGGCTCAAGGAACAGACTGAAATATATATGGACGTTGTGAAACAACGCGTCGTCTCTTTCGAAAGCCATTAAAACATATTATTACATTCCCTTTTTCAAGAGGCAATTTAATATGATTTACCCTCATACAATTGATTATTTACCAGAGAGAAAAGTCTAAATATTTAAACTGAAAATAAGCTACTTGGTAGCCTTAGTTAACAAAGAAAACACTTAAGCAATCATCAGGCTTTCACAACCAGCAACTCTACTTATCTATTCCAGCACATATAAAACAACATGAAACTTGCAATGCATTTCCTGTTATATGTTTATACTTGAAGATTACATACATTCCATACAAGATAAGTTTTATAGAAGGCTAAAGTCAAACCATGACCGATCTTAGTCCCTCTGTACACCACGTTAATCCGTCTACGACTGGATCTGGAAACAAACTCCAGTTCCATTAGTTATGGAATTTCCAAAAAAAATTGGTCCGACTGTGGTTCTGAATGATCATATCATTTTTTATATTTAAAGTCTTAGAAAAGGGCAAGATTTTTACAAGTTGATGATCCGTTGAAAACCTGACGTAATGATAATCCATTCCAAATTATCTTACAATGTCGTTGAAGTCAGGTCAGAAGGAGCATGGTGTCTTTCATAAATGACACTAATGTTGGATTGTCTCGATCGGCCAAAGTGTGACCAGTTCTTCTCCAAATAGACCGCCTTCACCATTATGATTATGCTTCGATTTATTAGCATGGCCGGCTCAAAACTCCATTTTAGGTCCTCGGCTAAAATAAATTCGTATTCACATAAGAGTATTCTTCCGATAACTCCAGGGGCACCTGCGAAGCAAATTATCAAAATGATGAAACATTGTGAATGGCTACACAAGTCTTGGTTGAGGTAAAATAGTAACGTGTTAACTCTCTTAGATTTACCATCGATTTAGTCATATTATTTACCTTTTCAATTACATGGGACTTTTAACTTTATTGATCTCCATTTACCTTTACAGATGTTCAAAGTGCCTAGAAAATAATGGCATTACAATATTTTTCTTATAAAGGACATACGAATGGGAAGCTCTAGTTTGAAATGTCTGAAGGGTAAAAAATGTTTCAAGAGAAAGGGAAATTTTTATCCATTGGTGTCAGCTAACAAGTTAAAGACCTTCAGACATGTCAGATGATGACTGAGGGGGAGAGGGAGACACTTAAATAAAGAGGTACAAACAGAGAAGGAGACAACGTCGAGGATGAATATCACAGAGAATAAAGTAGAAGTGTAAGAAGAAGAAGACGAAGAAGAAGAAGAAGAGAACAGAGGAAGAGAGAGAGAGAGAGAGAGAGAGAGGGGGTGGGCGATAATAGGCGTCTCATTTTTTGCTGTGGACTGAAATCCTGGACTACCACATTGTTTTAATGTTCAATATACGTTGTACGTGTGACAAAAACTAGATTGCGGCAGTCCACTGTTCGTTGCATTAGTCTACTAAAACAGATAGAGTTGCTGCAGCTTGTTAAACCCAGTAATACCTGATGAGATGTTGAAGGAATATTGTCAGATGCAAAATGTCTGGTCTTGATTTTTTTTTCTTAGAGACTGAAATATTATTCTTGCATTGTGAAACCGAACAATCTTAAGTTGCTGTTATACCGCTTAGTAACATTTATAAATACTTAGGAAAATAACTTCATGTCATCATTTGCTGTACCTGATTAGTACTGGAAAAAAAAATCAAGGTTGTTGAAGTATTGAACCCAACAATTACTACTCTAGAGGCCCTCGTTCAACACTCAAGACATGTTCGTTACAGGTACTTCATACAATATTACATTATCAGCTGAAAGGGAATACAGTCATGCGAAAGAAGAATATGAGAATGATAAAGAAAAAAGATGGTGAGGAGACAATTAGAAAAACAATACGGAAAAGAAAAAAAAAGAGACGATTTCATGCGGCCACCAAAGTGTCTGGTAACCCCCCCCCCCCCCCCCGGTTGTTCACTTCATGATTTATGCGATATGTGGACACCTAATAATACGTGTGCATCATCCTAGCTATTGGTAGGAATCAGAGACTCAATATTTTTTACCCCTCGCTACGCTCGCTCGCAAATACCCTGCATCCTAGCACGTATATAAATATAAAAAGAGAAAAAGAAAGATAAGAATTGTTTATGGTATAAAACTGCATGGAGAGGGATCTCCCTAGACGGGCCATTCGGGTATGTATGAATAGACGTAGGAGGCGGGGGCAGTGGGCTGCAGACCTCTACGCCCCCCCCCCCCATAATTCAAAGCAAGCACCACTTCATATTCGGGCAGCGAGGTGCCAGAATATCCTCATATTTTGGCAGCGAGGTTCACGAATAATTATGTAATTTCCGAACATTTTCACTACGAAAGTAAACAAAAATTGAAAAGTTGATATCCGGGCAAAAGACGTTAGCTATAAAAGGGGGTTCATGGGGGGGGGGGGCAGAGGGGCACTGCCCTCCCCCACTTCTTCACATTCCCCCAAAGTGCCTTTTTATTTTTGAAAAAATGCCCAATTCTCTCTGATAGGTGCCTTTTTTACTACTGAAAGTGCCCCCTTATCTCTCTAATAAGAACCCTTTTCTCCTTCTGATCAGTGCAATTTCACTTCAGATATGTGCCCTATCATATAATTGCCCCTTTTACTCTCTAATATGTTCCGTTTTCCCCTTTGATAAGTGCATTATTTCTAGTAGGTGTCCCTTTCCCCTTCTGATACGTGCCTCTTTTAAAATCTAATATGTGCCCTATTCCTCTTCTCTTAAGCACCCATTGTCACCTCCGATAAGTTCCCCTTTCCACCTCTGATATTTCATTCCGTATATTTCATTCCGCTAGCTCGAATGTGCCAATAATTTACACCAAGTAAGGACAATATTTTCTGAAATTTACCCCAAAACTCGCTTGCTAGCTCGTTCGCTCTTCTTGTCAGCCTATATCAATGCAATCCTAAAGGAAAAAAATAGTGTTAATGTACGAGTTAAAAGATCATTCAACATTTCCCCCAAATGAATTTGCTGTTGTCATTTCATTTTCATTATATCGCTGTAAGTAATGCACAACCCAAGTACTTCAGTATTGGAAAATTTTGCTCGCTCGCAGATGATTCATTAGACTATTACAAACAACTGCTAATTTGGGAATATGGAGCAGAACCACCATAAAAATGAAGAAGATGATGCTTGATAATAATTAATTAGACTGTAGGGCAATACCAATGCCACAAAATTGCCAGTTTAGCTTTATGTTCCCCCCTTGTGCCCTCCCCCCCCCCCCCAAAAAAAAAAAAAAAAAAAAAAAAAAAAAAATCGTTTTTTAATTGGAGCCCCCCCCCCCCAACCCGCGGAAATGGGCTTGTGTGATCAAGATCTCTTCATTTGCATTCATCTTTGTCAGTAAATTTGGATGTCACACCCCTCATTAAAAATGTTCTAGTGATACCACTGTGGCTTTTAGCTTCCATTAAGATTCTAATATGTTTCTGAGGTAATTGATGCAAATTTTTACTTGTCATCCTGTTCCCCCAAATTAGTACTCCATGCAGGAGAAAATGTGCCCGTAAGTTTATAAAGAAAGGAATACAGATGTGGAAGAAGAGAATATGAGAATAATAAAGAAAAAATATGGTGAAGAAAGAATTAGAAGAATAATACGGAGAAGAAAAAAAAAGACGATTTCATGCGGCCCGCCAAAGTGTCTTGTAAAGTGTCTTGCGGCGAGGTTCCCGGATAATTATGTAAATTCTGTATGTAACTTCTGTACATATTCACTACGAAAGTGAAAAATTGACACAAAATGCCCATACGAATATGGAATTTTCAATTTTGCGCGAAGTTGGCCACGAAGTTGTTCAACAGCCATTCAACGGCTGAAGCAAGTACGATGCCTACAGAAGGTCTAACGATGGCACCTGAACCACACACGAAGGCTACACGAAGATGTGAATTTTTATTAAGGAGTTTACCCAAAGCACACACGAAAGCCATACAAGATGACAATGAACTCGGTAAGTCGACTTTTGGGGAGAAGAAGATGAGATGACGAGTTATTGGAACTCGACAAGTTGACTTGTTTGGGACAAGAAGACGAGTTGACGAGTTGTTTGAACTCGGCAAGTCAACTTGTTTAGAACAAGAAGACGAGATGAGTTATTGGAACTCGGCAAGTCGACTTGTTTGGGGCAAAAAGACAGGATGCCGAGTTGTTTGAACTCGGCAAGTCAACTTGTTTGGGACAAGAAAACGAGATTACGGCTTGCCGAGTTCCAATAACTCGTCAACTCGTCTTCATGTCCCAAACAAGTCGACTTGCCGAGTTTCAATAACTCTTCAGCTTGTCTTCTTGTCTTCTTGTCCCAAACAAGTCGACTTGCCAAGTTCCAATAACTCGTCCACTCTTCTTCTTGTCCCAAACAAGTCGATTTGCCGAGTTCCAATAACTCATCATTTCGTCTTCTTGTCCAAAATAAGTCGACTTGCCAACAACTTGTCTTCTCGTCGTTTTGTCTCAAATAAGTCGGCATCCCGAGTTTCAACAACTTGTCTTCTCTTCTTCTTGTCCAGAATAAGTCGACTTGCCAAGTTCCAACAACTCGTCTTATCGTCATTTATCTTGTCTTCCCTACTTCTTATCTCGTCTTCTCGTCATTTAACCTGTCTTCTCGTCATCTTATATCGTCATCTGGTTGGCACTTCTATACATTTGTACATTCGTATGCTTTTCTTCGCCGACACCGTGATCCCATTTCGATGTCATCGTACTATAATACGATGGCTACAAGCCGGCATTGCGAGGGCTTCACGTAGTCGTGTTGCCTTCCTAAGATAATAGTGCAGCTTCTTGTTTCCTTCGTATTATCTTCGTGAGGCGAAAAATGCTCTTTGTCACCGATGATCACACGAAGTAAAGACGAAGATGACACGATTTAACAAGATGCCCTCACGATGGCCTTACGAAGGGCAAAATGGAAACACGAATTCAACACGAAAATTAACCTTCGCAAGGTCTTCGGGCAATTTTTTGGCATGCCAAAGATTTTTCCACCGCTCACGAAGTTGCTGCCGGAGCCTGAGAAACTTCACCGGCGGTCATACGATGATGGCCCTCACGAATGGTACGATTTTTATACGATCAGAGCCGATTTTGAACAATTCCATTATCGTGTGTCCATGTTTGCTCAATTTCGGGACAGTGTGACGGCTGCATTAATTACTAAAACTTTTCTGTATGACCAAATGATGTGTTTGGTATCAATGAAAAGAAAATTCCATTGCGGCCATTTTGAGACTATTGCCAACTGCGAGTAATGTATAAGTAATCTATCCAAATGTAATATAGTAAATCGACACAATATGTGACCCACAGTAAACCGCCGCACATCGGCTTTGTGTAGAATTGTATTAAGGCGCCTTACGAAAAGTTTTTACAGCGGCGGGCCCTCGGCGCCGCCGAGGGCCCGCCGCTGTAAAAAAAGGAAAACGTTCTCAAATGGCATGTACTGAAATGACTTTCTTGCTATTAACTTGGCTCTTTTTGTTTAGGTGCCGTATTTGGTATCATTGGTAAGAGCATTTCATAGCCGTAATTTTAAGACCACTCCCATTTTTATGACAATCCTATCGAAGCATGTGACAAATAATAGGTTTGTAGGACAAAATGGCGTCTTAAATGTCACGCTTTACCGACTTTATCCGGCTTCAAGATGTTTCTGCGTTTGGTCACTCAGAATGTGCCTGCGAAAATTCAAGAAAAGTGGAGATCGTTCAGGTGGTAAAGAGCGGGAAACCGATTTACTTCATAGATAATACATGTAATTCATGTAATGCATGGGAGAAAACTGTGCAGGGTCCGTACAATGACCCGACTTTAATAATTCGCGATTTACTGAAAAATTTTCTGTGAGACCATATACCGTTTTTGGTATCCCTGAAAAGGTCATTTTGAGCTGACTGCCATTTTAGATAAGCATAATATTATGTATTATGTAATGCATAGTAAATTGAGGTTTTGGGATGACGTCAGCTGTTTTTTTTTTACAAAATTCAGCTGACAGTTGTCAAATATATAAATACACATACCCACCAAAGTTTAAAGACGTAGCTTAAAAGTTCGCAAATTAAGAGCAAGTTGAAGTTATTTCGGCATTTCCGTAAATATCGTGATTTTGACGAGAAATTTTCGCAAAGTCGGTAAATGTTAAGGTATATATTTTTTATTTAGCTGAAAAGTGTATATCTTGAAGTATCTGAATAAAACAATTAACGGGTTTAGCCAGGTATGGCGGAGTTACGGTCGGTTGGTTGGTTCTTCATTATGATGGCGCTCTTCAATCTCCTCAGATTATTTGCGCCAGTCATATTAGCAGGTTTGGCGTAGGCTTCGGAGAGCCCACGAGCGACTTTTTTGTGGTGAAAATGGTGTTATTAATGGTCATCATTAGTATGGTAAAATGTTAATATCCCATCTCCAAAGTTAGATAGCTGTCGATCGTGATTATTCGCTATAATATCAAGATACCCCAGCAATCAATCGGAATTAACAGGGGGGGGGGGGGGGGGGGGCAGTAAATTCCAATTGTTCATGGAAAACATAAAACATACATATCTATACACAATTATACACATACATATACATATAAATATACGTAGAAAAGACAAATATAAATAAAAAACCGTAGAGATGGCAATTATCCGATATTTCGGGCATAGCCCTTTGTCAAGGAATGACAAATTTATTAAGCGTCAAGCAAAAATAAGGCAAATAAAAGACGCGCAAAATGGTTGCGTAGAAACAAGATGAAAAAGACGCGCAAAATGGTCACGTGACCATTTTGCGCGTCTTTTTCATCTTGTTTCTACGCAACCATTTTGCGCGTCTTTTATTTGCCTTATTTTTGCTTGACGCTTAATAAATTTGTCATTCCTTGACAAAGGGCTATGCCCGAAATATCGGATAATTGCCATCTCTACGTTTTTTTATTTATATTTGTCTTTTCTACGTATAGTTTTCCAAAACCGACGCAGAACACTTTCTTTATACATATAAATATATACATATACATACACATACATACACACATATACATACATTTTGTTTTGTTTTTTGTTGCTCTTTACCCAATTTCTTCAACATTATAACAATGTCTATGATAGCTTTATAACGGGCTATCTAAAACGATTGGTATCATATATATAACCCAATAATTCACGAGTGAAAATTGGGTTAGACATCAATAATTCTTTTAGATTAGGATTTTTCAATTTAATCCTTTCTTTTAAGAGACGTCTGTGACACTCCTAAACGTCTACATGCCCCTAAACGTCTACATGCCCCCTAGCTTTCTGAACATTTGTCGCGATTACGCGTTAGCTGTGCACTCACTCAATATAGGCTATATTAAGTGCAAGCGAACGTAGCGAACGAAATAGCTCATGGAAAGAAAAAAAGTTAGGGGAACTGCTTCTTCTTATGAAAGATTGTATGTGCCCCTAGCTTTTGCCTCCTGTTCCACTGCCTCACACTGTATAGTAAATAACAATGGAATCTATTATATAAAGCTTCTCTGATTCTTTGGAGTTATGGCTATTTTGGAGACTTTGAAATTAAGGGCGAGTAGCTTACCAGATGTGATAAGGGGGATGACACAAGAATGTAAAAAGGCGGTTATCAGACAACATGTATCAGATTTGAAGGGACTTATCGCGAGTAGACTTGCAATATATTTACGTAAAAAGAAAAGGGGCACTTAGAGGTGATTTCGAGAACTTATAAGAAACCAAATAGTGGGGCGGCATAGCGACAAAATATACCTGAAATGTGCACTTTGGGTTAATGGAACCAAATTTAGCACAAATGTAGATACACTATAAACAAATTCAAATGTGGAGACATCTCAGATTCTGCACTTGGTGACCGTGGAGGCCATTTCTAAAAGATGGTCACCATAGGGGCACTTTTTCTATATACCTCTAATGTGAAAATTAAATTTTATTATGACATCAGTCCTTCTTAGTCAAATGTTTCAGGAATCAAAACATAATTTAGAAGTGCATTTTTCGTTTTAATTTTGTTGCCTTAAAGACACCATAAGCTTTTTAATTGTCTGCTAACTCTGGTCGCAGCTGATTGGTCGTCAGTTTCGAGGATACGAGTGTGCGGCGCACGCGCACAGATATCTGTCAAATGTTCAGAAAGCTAGGGGGCATGTAGACGTTTAGGAGTGTCACAGACGTCTCTCTTTATCGTATTTGGAACAATATAAAATAAAATGTTCAATCGTCTCAAATTCTTGACACACTTCACAGAGACCAGTATCATGCTGGTTAATTTGAAAAAAAGGTAATAATTTAACCTGCATTTACCTACTCTTAGGTGTTGTATCAAGCATTCTTCTCTGCGAGACAAGCCATGTCTGTGTATGGGCTTAGTAACGTCGCTATGTAAGGCATATAGAAATCTACCGTGCTCGGCATTGTCCCATTCTCTTTGCCATAATTTGTTATAAAGGATCAAACGAGAGGCTGCTAGTTCACCTCTCGTGTGTGGTATACGGCCACAAGAATATAGCGAACTTTAGAGGG
Organism: Heliocidaris erythrogramma; assembly: GCA_025617745.1. Taxonomy (NCBI): domain Eukaryota; kingdom Metazoa; phylum Echinodermata; class Echinoidea; order Camarodonta; family Echinometridae; genus Heliocidaris; species Heliocidaris erythrogramma. Next base: position 11,589,945 of record CM046873.1, on the reverse strand, counting down.
CGCTACATATGGAAACGTGATGTCCACTTTTTCGCACTTGATTAATATGCTCAGTTTTAGCTCAAATACACGTCCAGAAACTACTTTTATGGGTTCAACTCGTCGTAGTTTTCTTGATATCATCTCAATATCAAAAAAGTGAAGCAGTTTTATAAAAGCTGTAATGTCATATGAATCAATTTTCGTTTCTAAAAAAGTAAGTATCGTCATTTTAAAATTACTTTAAAGAGCTCATATTGAGAAAAGAAGTGGTATGCGTTTTTATTTGGTAATATTAAAATCTGTGTATCAAAGAAAGCAATCCTTTTAAAATTTTTAAAATAGCTCAACTAGAAAGTGCAATTTTTTAAAAATAAAAATCACCTTTTTGAGGGTTTGAAATTGTCTCGCAGTCCAATTCGGCAAAATGCTAGCTTGTTTACTTTTCTATGCAAATTAGCACTGACGTCATTGGGTAGAGTCGTATGACCTCCGCGGTGTACTGCTGCACAACATAGCATGGACTGGCAACCGAGAGTGAAGAGAAACTTTGCTCGACATGATTTTGATACTTCAAAATTATGTTTCCAAATAATAATAATAATAATCCACTCCAAATTTTATTAACCGAAATGGAAATTCTTTTTGCCCAATTGATCGTGGGCCCGGCAGCCACTGTGCAGCGCCAGATCGACGCTGCTCTATCCTTTCAATTGTTGAACGCCAAACAAGGTAGCAGCAACTCCCATCTTTTAACGTCTTTTGGTATGACGCGGCCGAGGTTCGAACCCACGACCTCCCGATTGTGAGGCGGACGCTCTACTGACTAAGCCAACACATCGGTATAAAATCCATCAGTTTTGTTAAATATTATATGAAAACTAGTTTACATTTTAGCCTTGTATTTCGGGCAAGCTACATCTCCAAAGTCAATCTTGCAGTGACGTTCGAAGGCTGATTTTTCGAAATGGTCCCTACAATAGTACAAATTCGTGCATGCTTGCTGTGTGTTGCTGCTGTGAAACCTTTTCGCCGAATTTTCACAAACTTCACCCACAAATTCCGTTGCTTATTGAGCTTTGGAAAGGTGAAGAAACTGATGTTGGTGTTCTTTAAAGTATTGTAACCCCCCCCCCCCCCCACACACACAACGCAATTTCGTGGCATTTTGCCACAAAACGTAAGGATTCCCCCAAAAGAAAGCGACTCTCGCAGATGTTGTTTTTTTTTTACACACGATTTCAATAGCGCGCGTTATGCACCGGATGAATTGACCTGGATGAATTGATCAACTCTACCCAGTGACGTCATAGCAGGTCAACCCCGCTTCGATGTTTATCGGACTGTTTGAGAAATATGGCTCAATAAGGGCAATAATCAAGGGTACATTTTAGGCAAAAAAAATCTATTTTATTTGCTAAAATTGATGAAACTTTTATTTCAATATGTTTATTATTTATTTAAAAACCATATTTCTTGCAATTGGGGGTCGGAAAAAAATCAACATATGAGCTCTTTAAAAATATTTACCCCAATTTGGTGTGAGCGAGGGCTGCCGGTCAAGGCCTTTTGTGCCTTCCGCTTTTGATAGCTTCGCGCCAAATTGACGAATGTCAAAAAGTGAAGCAGCAGCTGAAAGTATAGATCATTCTGATTTTGATGGTCTGACAGCTGTTTTGATTGCTTGAAAAAAACCACCGTCTTTTTTGGTTCTTGTCACTGCTTTCGTTTTAAAATCCTACTTTTCCCACCTCACGTTGAAATTTAGCAATGTAAGGCTACGGTCGTGCGCCTATCCCCTAGCCGGCTAGGCCAGGCGACGCACGTTTGATGTGCTTCATAGCCACTGGCGGGAAGGGGGAAATAACTCTCCTCTCCCTGCACCCACCCCTGTTGTATTGGTGTCGAACTATAAATTTCCGCCTATTTTTTTGGCTACGCCTATCGCCTAGCCGGCTAGGCCAGGCGACGCACGTTTTATGTGCTTCATAGCCACTGGCGTAGGCACGGGGGGGGGGGGCACGAAAGGGGGGGGGGGGGTGAGAGCGAAAAGGCGGGGAAAGTGAGAGAAAATGGGCTAAAAAGGCGCGACAAGCCGTTATCTTTCTCCAAATTTGCTAAAACGTCCGAGCTTTCGCGCTTCCCGCCGGAAGGGGGAAACTCCGCCTCCCTGCACCCACCCCTGTTGCAGTTCAGTATTACGTCCAAATAACCGAAAAGCAGTCCTGACGTCGAAAAAAAAAGGGTGTTTACGAGCCGTTATCTTTCTTTCAAATTTGCTATAAAACGTCAGAGCTTTCCGGCTTCGCGCGGGAGGTGAAAACTTCCCCCTCCCTGCACCCACCCACTGGGGACCACGCTTTGCGTGCTTATCACCAATTTCGCACTCTTCACGTGCTCACAACCGCCCCCTAAAATGAAATCCTGGTTATGCGGCTGGATCCGTCACCCCATTGGATCCGTCCCCCCCCCCCCCATTGAAAAATCCTGGCTACGCCTGTGTTCATAGCCTACAAGCACATTCGCTGGACATGCTGGAGGGCTAGGAACATTAAATTCATATTGCGGGTGGTTACAGTTGTTAGTGCGCGTTATAATAAGACGTGGGTGCCGAAAGCAGATCCCCCAATTAGTTCATTATCGATCGGTCTGAGCCTTTCTTGATCATGTTGATCATGTGACGTATTAGACCGCGCGTATAGAAAGAGTTGCATTGGTCGCATTGTTGAGGTATATCGGGGGCCTGGATTATGTGTTCAGAAATTGTGTAGAGACGTATTCATATATCATGCAAAATTACTGATGCGTGAAATTTGGGAGGGGTGTGTGCAATGACAAGACCAAAACACAGTGAAAATTTTAGAAAAAACATGAATAGACATGAGAACGTTAAAGGAATTTTTCATATTCGAGGGTGAATAATTTCACGAATTTAGCGTTTCTTAATGCCGCCGATTTCGAATTTTAATTTAGAGTATGAAGATGGAATTTCGAAGGGCATATTAAAGTAACAAATTTGAAGAACAATTATTGCACTATCTAGAGCAATTTATTAGAAGTCTGTAGGATGTAGGATAGTGGAGATATGCAAGAAAGGCATGCAAATGGCACCGAAATTGACAAAATGGCGCCTGGACGGTCATGCATGAGTGACTTTGAAAAATGAAGAGTTCACTGATTTACCCCCTGTTCAGACGCTATTCAGTTTATACCGAAACTCGATAAAGAAACGACGTATAAAGAATCATCGTATAGCTAACGGGTCGTTCAGACGCATATTGCGACCGTCGTGAAAAAGGTGGTATAGATGCGCAGTTTCCCACTGCGCGTGTTGTTATGATCACGAGGTATCCGCTAGCCCCCCTGCCTGGATTTCCTCTTCCACCTTTCACGCGCGCTCCCGTTAAGCCCCGCCCAGTTATACCGTTCTATGGTCGCCATACGTTCAGACGGACACGGAACAGTGATTCTTTATCGAGTTCTAGTTCGAAACGATGCTCTGACCCTCGTTCCGCTATACGTCGTTTCGTTAGTCAGCGTTCAGACGCAAAATTTCATCGTATAGCTATACCGTTCTAGTATAGCTATACCGTTTTGGTATAGATTTTTAGCGTTTGAACACCATGCAAGATGAAAAAAGTCAAGAAACATGTATACGAAATTGTAAAGGAAATGGACAGCAGAAAGGTACCTAAAAAGTGACCACAATCATTACGTGCAACACAAATAGGATTTCGGTGGAAGAAGAATTTGAATGCAGAACGTGAACGGAAACAAGGCAATGACGGAGGACGTCATTTCAACGAGAAGATGAGTAAGAAAAAGACAAAGAAAGGAGAGGAAGGGAGAGAAAAGGGGGGAAGGGGGAGGAGGGGGTGGTGGAGATAGTGAGCCTCTCACTTTTGCTGAAACCCTGGACAACTACATTGTTTTAATGTTCAATAAACATTGTACGTGTGACAAAACTAGACAATGGCAGTCGACAGTTTATTGCATTAGTCGACTAAAACAGATAACGAGTTGCTTGCTAATCGTTTTGATACCTGATGAGATGTTGAAGGAATATTGTCAGATGCACTTCGATTCTTGTCCACCGAGGCGTATATCACAAAAGGGTTTAATGGTCCTTTCTACAAACGAAAGAAATAATTCATAAGGTTTAGAATACGACTTCTTTTATTCAACATTGAACGGTAACATACATATAACATACTTCACAATAACATACGTCACAATATTGGATATTCAGCAACATTCCCGATCTTAATTTTTTTCTTTAACACTGAAATATTATGCTTACATTGAACAATATTAGGTCCCATTATACCGCTTCGTAACATTCATGAATACTACAAGCAAAATAAGTTCATGTGATCATTTGCTGTACGTGATCAGTACTGAAAAATCCGTAATTCAACGTTCAAGGTTGTAACACAAAAATGACTGCCCAGAAGCCCTTGTTCAAAACTCAAGACATGGTTGTTATAGGTACTTCATACAATATTACATTATGAGCTCTCTCCCATGGTCTATGAATTGGATATTATGAACCCTGTTTCGATCAAAATCGGTCTCAGACATGCAGTGATTAGACAGATTTGCTGCAATATGACGGTAAGACCCAATTACACATACATGCATGATATGAGAATTTAAAATGTTGGTTATACTCCAGTATAATAGAAATTGTCTTAAAAAGGATTTCAATTGCGGCCAAAATAATGTGCCTTCCACAGAAAACGTACGTTCCTGTAAAATACCTCGAATTCTAATATTCTTCATCTGTATCTTAATAATCAATCAATCATTTATTTCCACAAAATCATATTACAAATATTCAATACAAATCAGCATAACAAATAATAGTTGCGGGATCATGGAAAGCACAAATAGGCTAGTTAAAAATGACCCGTTCATACATAGTACATACAGACATAATTATAAGAAATGAAAAGAATATGTGTACACTAGTTCATAACACTAATGAAAGGAAAGAAGAAAAGAGAGGGAAACATATACAATAATCTAGTATATTTAACATTGTGAATCAAGAAGATGTCGTTTATAAGATCGTTTAACTTGTTTAAACAGTCTTACTATTACGATTTATGTATTCATAAATACTTAGCAAATTAGTTCATGTGATCATTCCGTGATTCAACGTTCAAGGTTGTTGAAATGCTTAATACAACGATGGCGGTTCTAGATGCCCTTGTTCAACGCAAGACACTTTTGTTACTGGTACTTCATACATTTATGGTTATGTCAAGATGTATTTTAGTATAATTATGTCTTAATGCAAAATAACGCAAATACCCCCCTTAAAATTCAAAGCCGGGAAACCACACTGAAAACAAAAGATTAATTAGAAGAAAAAGGAGGGATCATGAAGGAGATAAAGAGAAACGGTTGGGGATATATTGCAAAAATTATCTGAATTATTTAATACCTGATGAAAGGTTGATAAGTTTTGCTTTTTGTCGACAGTAGTGTATAGCACAAAGGGGTTTAGAGGTCCTTTCTGTGAAACAACCAGTCTTAAGAAATACTTAACACTGAACAGATATTTTCATCAACATGAAATTCGCACGTTGTACACATTTCTTTGTTTTTGAAGTTATTTCTTATATCATCATTACACACATGCAACACTACACAGAATGAAACAGAAAAGAGAATACACACGCAATATGTACGTACATGTACATAGTGACAGATCAAAATGGAAACCAATATTCAAGCCTCAAGCCAGAATATCTTTTTTCAAATTCTTAATTTCTAAAACATGATATAATTACATGATCGTTGATGATACTTCTTTTTAAATATAGGTTTTAATGAGCCCTGGAGATTAGAAAATAAAAGTCGTAGAGCCAAAAATCTTCTTTGCCCAAGTTTAGGCTGAATGCTTATAATGCATTACTCTAAGTAATGCATCAAACGTTCGGAAATAACAACTTAATTTTCAATGACGAATTTATGAGCTTTCTGTTATAGAAAATTTGCATAATCGGTTTTATAAACCTTTATGACATCCCTTCGGAAATACAAGCGTTCCAATCAATGAATCACTGGTTAACTTACCCAACATTCCGATGTTTATCCCCAAGTTTAACAAAATAGACAATTTAGCCACAGTATTCAATCAAAAATGTTGGTAGATGCATATAATTGTTCAGAAAAGGAAACCAAGATTCAGTTTGAAATATTGTTAAAATTAGGACGTATATTTTTTGTAATCACCTTATTGCCTCCCGTGCTTTCTTGTAACTGAAGAGGCTTTGCCAGCTGTGGAGCTGGACCCGTACTTTCAGTTTGAACTCGTTCCTTGTCGACCATGGCGTATACAACAAAGGGATTTATAGGTCCAGTCTAGGAAAGGATAAGTAAAGAGATATTCTGTCACCATTATTTAACTAATCGAAAAGAGGAAAAATTATGAGAAGTTTTTGACTCTCAAATTAAAAAAATAACAGCATGTGTTTAACAAAAGGAAACTTAAACCTCGGTGTGTAACATCCTTAAAGCTCTACTTTACACCCGAGATCAAAATTAAATTTCAGCGGAATATGGGACTAATTATCTTGGATTATTATGTTTTGAAATATATTCTAATTCTAAAGACATAATGATACTTGAATAAATTACTACAGTTTCTTGAAGTAATTCAAAAGATTTGAATGGTGAAATATTTCTGTAGTGATGAATTAAATTAGATACATAAGAAATATGTGATCATATTTGACGGATGAAATGAAATATAGTCCAATTTGATCACACAAACTGTAAATACTTCCTTGAATTTCTTCACTTGCCCCTTCTGACGGACGAACTTTCATTTTTCCGTTGTTTCGACTTTCTCTTTTTGATTTCTTGTCAATCACAGCATATTCTACATCAGGGTTTAAGGGAACCTGTATAAACATAATAACATCTCAAAGATTACCGTATAATGATTAGATTTGCCCTTCGAGAATAAAGGTGTAGCAAAATCTTGAACATTTCGATAAGTTGTCTTGTTTCTATTTCTGAGCTAAACAATTCGAGGTATTTTATTTATTTATATATTTCTGATATATATGCACCAGCAGTGGTGGTCTTCCATGAGGCCCTGTTAACAATAATACGAAACAACAGTACAATAAAAATCATGAATACAAACTCATAACGGCAACGAAAAATAAACATAACGGTATTTACTTTTGTTGCTGTTATGCACATGTATAAACATATCATTTAGCCTACCATCAATTATTGGTCAAGTAGATTCTTACATTTTTACTTTCTACTTTCTACTTTCTACTTTCCGTATTTCTTTATCCCAGGGGCGGATCAAGGATTTTGTATATGAGGGGGGGGGGGGGGGCACACAAATGCAGGATTGTCAACTTTGGGAAACTGCTTGGAGGGAGATCCGTATTTGGGGGTCTCGACAGCATTCCGAAAGTCGGGGGGGGGGGGGGGCATTTGGCGCATTATAAATCATATGAATTATTATTGAATTATGAACAACATGCATTCTGTAATGACGCTGCTCGCTTTGGAGAAACCATCAAGGAGTGTGATGAGATGAGTCTTACACTTCCCTTTCTGTTTGTTTTATTGACAGCTGCATACACCACTGATGGATCCAGAGGTCTCTGGATAGAAAACAAAGTAAACAAATAATAATTTGCAAAGGCTTATACATAATACAAAATATAGAAGCATAAATCCTTCGCATCCTAATTTAATGGCACAGTGGACAAGGACTGATTCCTTTTCTTAGTTTTCAGAAGGAACTTGTAAAAAATATATGTCAAAGCTACAATGTCGTAACCTATATCGACGACTCCTGAAAAGAGAAAAAGCATAAATTTCTAAAACACATCACCATGGATTTCGGACATTCGGCAGAAGATTCTCCCATCCAGCTGTTACTTCTCTCTTGCATCTCATCTTCTGAAGGTGACAAAGTCAGATGTAGCTGCGTCTGTCTCTGGGGATGTGGAATTGATTGATTTGCAATGACCTCTTCTGATTGTTGGTCTTCAGGATGAGGTGGGTTTCCAGTCGGAATCGGTGGTAGTTCTCTTCGTTTTTGGCCTGTTGGTTGCACGGGCAATAAAGAAGGCATGTTTTATAGAAACAACAATTAGCATCCCGTCAAAGCCTGAACTATTCGTGATGGAATGTTCGTACCTTTAATTGGGCATAAAGATCTTTGTTTATTTCTCACGCAGTGTTGGTATCTCACACATTTACATGATTCAGAGCGAATTATTCAAAAGGGAATTTTTATTTGTATTAATGGTTTGAGAGAAATCTTGTGACAAGTCACACGGTGGTATTTTTTCTCATAAACTTACCGTTCTCACATTTCCTCCTTAGAAAATGGGTAACTTTAATCAACAGGATGATGATGGTAACAGACACCAGTGAGCAGGCAGAATACCACAAAATAGCTTAATAAATAAAAAAATGAAAATAATTCACAAAATTAATTGTAGGTCTAAGTACCAACGGTAATCGTTTGTTGTATTCTAATATTTTTAATGACAAATATCTGGCTGGTCTTTGAAATTATTGGCAATTACATATTCTATTCCAAAAAAATATATCATTATTTGAATAAAAGTATGTCTACAACCTAAGGAGAAATTATTTATATATTACATTCAAACAGGTAACATTCGCCATACAGAAATCCAGATAATATACGTAGCCTACATGTACCTACGCAGATAAAACAAGAAGATATATAACCCTTTCGACCGTGTCAAGCCTAAAATCCACTGAGTTTACAAGTTAAAATATCAATATGTCTGCATGCCCTCAAGTCTTTTTTTAAGACTAATATCTACATATATATATACATATATATATATATATATATATATATATATTGCACATAACACAAACACATCACATACAAGACAACACATACATTTGCTTCGACCTGGAAAATCAGATAACTGTTTACTTAACTTAATTTTCTTTTTTTGAGTCTCCTATATAGTTAATTTCACTTACTCCTGCCGATTCACATCTTTTCAATTTAACTTATACCTGTTGATTTACAGCATTTCTTCATCCGTTTGATATGTTGCCAGCTTTATGATAATTCCTTTCTGTCATTGTGTTTTGTTTACAAGTTGCTTATTACTATTATTTGTTTCATTCTGTTTGATTTAGCAAATAAACAAGAGCCGAAAACCTAGTGACCTGCTTCATTCTGATCAATCATATCTGTTCACATATTCATAGTTAATATATATATATATATATATATATATATATATATAATGATTTCATTACCAGAGGACTGTTTATGGTTTGGTGTCATCGTGCTTGACTCGCCAGTGGGTAATTTGTATACTGTGCTCGATTCCTCCGTATGGAATCCAGAACAATCTGAAAAATATATAATTTTCTATATCAGAGGTACGCAAGTCCAGAAACTTAAAAGTTTGTTCATAACAAAACTAGCTGACAATGCAAACTTGAAGCATTATGCGATGTCTTTCCCGAAAAGACGAAACAAATACTGTAACCTAAATAAAATTTGAAAAAAAAAACAAAACATAACAAAAATAGAGCATCATTTTAAGTGTCTTCTTTCACATGCAAATTATTTACAAAATGCAAACAATTATTGTCAGGAAATTTTTCGATCTATATGTCTTCATCATTAGCAAAATAAAAACAAAAAACAAGCGCAAAATAATGATGTACAGGCAGCTAACATTACCGAACGATTACTTCATTCACCATTAAAAAATATATTTGTTTAAAAAAAGGTGATGTATTTACCTGATTGTACAGCAATGATGCAGACTTTTGAACAGACTGGTGGACAAAGAAAAGTATCAGATGTGCAACAAGTTATGTTAGATGGACCGTCGGATGTAATGTAATATCTTGCCATGCCCGATCCAGGACCTTCCCATGAAGATGAGGTAGTTTCAAGATAAGATGTGTTGAAGAAAACAGTTGACCTAATCAGTCTGATGTTAATGGTATCCGTTTGGCAGGTTGCCGTACACAAATCATAGTTTCTGGTATTAAGTTGCTCGCAGTTGGTAATCTCAACATCGGGAACGCATTCTTAATTAAGTGAGAGGGGCAGAGCGAGAGAGAAATGATTTGCTACATACTTATGTAAAAAAAAAAACACAAAAGAAAACAATAATTATCGGCTGCCATCTGCTCATGAATATAAATCTTGCTCACAATATTTGTAATTTTAAGTAAATGAGAGATCCGCTGGGAGTATTTTGTATTCCACGGCTATTATTCGCATATCATATGTTTTGTTAATCCAATCACTAGCCCCCCTAATAGTCTGTACATTGCTTAAACAAGTAACGATCAAAAGCACATAAAAATTGTTATAATTTTTCATACCTTCTACCTGAAGTGACACAGACGTATTGAAAGATTGAAAATCACCAGTGCCATCCGATATCAAACAGGTTAACATTTTCCCATCATCGAACGCACTTGGTAAGAAGAAAAGTATCGTTGATGACACAGCAAGGCGGTTATCATTTTCGTCTTGGATGTCCTCTCCATACTGAGATGTGACATTGAGCCCTCCTGTACTCCACTCTAAATTGACGCTTGGTTTGACTGATTGCAGTGTTCGACAGGTTAGCTTCATTTGAATACCTGCTCGGACCTTGACAGATTTTTCTTGAAGGTGATAAGTGGAAGCATCACCCTGGATCACCAACGCATCTGGCGGTACTGTGGAAAAAAGTGTTACTTCATCGCCATACGCCATACTTGTGCCAAGAAAAATACAAAAGTTAGACATTCCATACATATTTAAAGAGTTCGATTCCAAATGATCCTATATCCGCTTTTTTTTCTCATGGATTGGGTGAGAGTGAAGGATAATAATTATTCTAGTAAGAAACATTAAAAGTGCTGATAAACAATAAGAATATTAAACTTTGGAATACACATTTTAAGAGGTAAAACAAATGTTCAAGAGCTAGAAATAATATTTCATGTACTTTTCAAATACTTGTTTCTTTTCAATTTATCCTACTGATAGTGGGGTTTTGTTAAGTGAGTTTTATATGTTATAATCATTGTTCTACATTGTACTTTACCTGTATTATGTAATAAAGGACTGTCTTTTAAAGCAGGTTTATGTAGTGAGACACCAACCTCTATAACGAACACGGAATGAATACTTCAATGAATGAATGAATAAATAAACAAAACATCAACAAATCTAACCTTGAATTGTCAAAACGATACGGTTATTCACGGTTATAATCCTTTGCTCAATTCTGCAATGATATGTGTTTTCATCATCGAGGGTAACATTTTGAAGTGTGAAAATGCTTTTGAAGACTCCGTTGGTATGAAGTGTATGGTTAGTAGTATTCCGACATTGATCTAGATAGCAAGAGAATAACGATGCACTGACAGGAAATGTTGACCACTCTATCTGAATCAACTGAATTGAAGATGAACTTCCATTGCAGTAGAGATTCACATCCTCTCCAACAGTAGCTGTGACATTTCTTTCAACAACGCCATCTTAAATACAGTATGAAAATAAAAAATTATTTATATCTCTATGAATTCGATTCAACTGACACTTAAATATCAATATATTTCACACACGATTAAGATTATTTGGAATAAAAATTGATCATGAAAAATAGAATCCTGCTTTTAAGTGTACAGCATGTGGTATAGAAAAAAGGAAATTCGTTTAATTACATAACTTACAAAATATGACTCTTCCGCTCATAAATTGGCTGCTGGGATCAAAAACAGCGATTTCGCACTCAATCACATAATGAACATTTAAATTGACACGTAGGCCGTAAGCCAGAATAATGGACGGGAACCCCGTGGGGAGGGGGGGGGGCGACCCCACGATTTGGACAGGGAGGACACAATATAACTAATTCCCCTCCACACACACACACACGATTTTGGGATGTCAAATAATTTCTGAGTAAAGAGGCACTAAAATGAATTTATTCGAAAGACGTTACCAGCAACAGTCATGGTGTAATTAAATATCCTCCCCTGTTCAATAGTGTGTCCATGTAATTTCACCTAGACTTGAACATTTTGAGGTGTGTTTCACTTCTCATGCCCCATTTTCAAAATAATATTCAAGAGCTTCAAAATCTGAGTACGAATTTTAAACTTGAACGACCGGATGACACGTGTGAGCTAAATCAAGTAGCTGAATTTTACAGACTGAGTTGTCAAATTGGCAAAATCTTACATATTTTGACTGGAAAATAGTTTTACAATGATCAATTAAGATAAACATAGTATCCTTACCTACAGAGAGACAGGTACAAAAAATAACAAGAAAACAAAATATCATTGGCCAAGTATTCATCGTGTCTGAGCTCCTGTACAACTTATTTGTAAAGTAACGACTGAATTGAGTTCGCATTTCTTTTGAAAGAGCAAGCATCTATGCGTAAAGGAGCAGTTTGCTCAAATGACATGCGCAGTAATGTGATATCTGGTGAGATAAATACAGGTCGTCAAAATAAAAACAAACAAACGAACAACAAGAACAATACATTCCATCTTATACATGTGAAGTATGCCTTTCAAAAATGAAAAGCAAGATAGGATTTATATAGATGCAGAGATTGGGAATAAGCGTTGAGTATTTGCCTCCCATACTTAAATTTTAAAAACCCGGATTCCCCTCCCCCCCCCCCCCCCCCGGCTTTCTTCCTCATTCGCTGGAGGGCTAGCTTTGTATTTTTTTTTTACAAAAAGCCGAGACCCCCTCGTTTTTCTTGTCAGAGAAGTCATGTTTGTTAAAGAATGCTGGTATACTGTATAAACTGTTAGCCAGTAATGTTAGTCTGTCAAGGGATATCGGAAGTTGTATAAGAAAAAAAAAAAGAAAATTGCGAGTAGACAGGTCCATGACTCGTGTGCGCGCACACGCGCTAATTTTAGGCTGATTTCCTTCTAGAAAGAGGTTAGCAAGGTCCTGTCATGAACGGGGGGGGGGGGGGGGGGCATTAATGCATACAATGTTTAAGATTTTTTTTTTTTTGGGGGGGGGGGAGGAGGGACTATACTTTTTATACCCGTTTTAGGGAGCGAACCCCCTGAAATATTATGCTAGTTAAAGGCGTCCTCCTGGATTGCCAATGAGGCAGATTACTGGCAGATTATAGTATACTCAAACACTTGAAAACAAACAGTGACGTTCAGCTTATGTTGGGAGAGAACTTATCGATCCTGCCGATTATTCAATAGGCCTACTTACAGCTAACAACTTTTTTTATGCATATCATGCAGTCAGCTCTTTTTCTCATTGTTGTAAACAAATAATATTTATTATTCTAATTTACTCATTTCAGGGGAAGATGTCATCCCGCATCGCACCCTCCCGTCCAGCCCTGAAGCAACATTATTTGCGGTCTTTTGCGGAATTATACTTCCTGTCATATTCAAGTGAATGCCAAATGCAAATCTTGATGGCGCTAATCTATAACATATTAAAAATCATAAAAATTCCATGGAGAATACACCCGATTTGGAAACCCCCAATGAAGGCTGGGGACAAGGCTCTGCAACCGAGCGCCGAGTATTGGGAGAACCTCACAGGGGAAAAGTGGGTAGCAACAGGTTTGGTCACACCATCAGTATGGGCCCACAGGACCGACACCACTAGGAGCACCTTTCATTGCCTACACTCTAGTGGTCAGTCACAACTAGGTTACAGGGACAGTCCGGTCGGCTAAGACACCCCGCGCGACCTGAAACTAATTGTTATAGATTTTGAAGACAACAAACCAGTTGCGGCAAAGTGGGACAACTGACGAAACCAAAATTGAGAAAACCACGTTTATAGTTTAAATGTTAGAGAAAAATCTGCTCACTTCTTACAAGGAAACTGTCAATAGATGGCGCTAGAGTTCATTCCTGATAGTGCCAATGTATCAGAAGATGCACGATTAGTCCATTTGACCTCTAATGTAGTCAATCGCGAACTTAGACAAGTTATGGACACCTTTTTGTTGATTTGTGGTCTTATGTGGTCCTAGAAAAATTTCAGATTTGTTACCTTGAGTAATTTTCATAATTTGCATAAATTCCTTTGCTGTCCACAAACATAGAATTTTCCTTTAAAAAATATAAAGTCATGTGAATGCAATGGGTGAATCTCCAGGAAGTGGAACATCATATGAGAAAGTAAGAAATAAACAACAATATTCAGTGATGATGTGTCATGTATCCATATAGAAATAATGGAATTATACTCTTGGGAAGAGCAGACTTAAGTATTAAGAGGGTTATGTGAAAACAATACTCTGTATGATATTGTGAATTGTATTATGTAAACTCAATAACACAACCAGTACTCCATGAGTAATGTACATTTATCCTAATTTTAACACACAGACAGCACATTTAATCTTTGTTGGGGTATGATTTTATGTTTTCAGAATGAAAGACAGATGATTTTAAATCGTATCTTTTACAAAATAAATGCTTAGTTCTTTACATGGAAATTTAATTTAAGGTCATTTATTATAACTTTCCTTAGGAATAGGGGTGTCGATCTGTGTTCATGATTGGGGGATGACCGGCCAGGGACTTTTTCAAAAATCTGTCTATAAAACTTGCATTTTAGAGCATCCGGAAATGGTTTTCTCTGAGATTAAATGTTGTTAAATAATGAATATGGATAATTATTAGTTTTAAGTTAATGTATCATAAATCTAACTCATTTTATCCAAAAATAGGGGGGGGGGGTGATAATACAGGCCATATCCTACACCTCAAATTTCGGGGGATATATGGGACATAGAAACATAAATTGTAAAACAATATGATGCATTCTGCACGATTTGAGTTATAAAACTAGCCCTGAATTTATCATGTACATGATGTACATGATTAATTAATGTACAACTTTTCTTTAAACTTCAGCATTAACCTGACATTATTCCATCAGTGTCAATGGTATACTGTAAAGCATCCTGTAAACATCCTGCTCCCGAAGGAGGGGAGATGGTGCATACTTGTGTGCAGACTTGAATTCCAATAATAAATAACATTGTAAAGCGCATTGAAGTATTTACCAAATGCGCTATATATTATATATTATTTATTATATATTATAATTATTATTATTATGAGAACAGCACCTGATGGCAACACCTACTACAGCACTCCCCCCCCCCCCCCACACCCGCACACAGGCTATGCCATTTATGAATTACTTTGACGAAAAATGTCGGTACTCGGAGTGCTTATACCGAGGAAAGGTGGGTCGAATGGCGCAACGAGGTCGGACTGATTGCGTGGGGTAGGGCACAGGGGCATAGACAGGAATTTTCAATAGCCAGGATTTCATTTTAGGGGTCGTTTGTGGGCATGCAAAGAGTGCGAATTTGGTGATGAGACGTTCTGCATGCTCCCTAGGGGGTGGGTGCAGGGAGGGGGATTTAAAGCAAATTGGAGACACGAAAACAAAGCACGAAAACTTTGACGTTTTAGCAAATTCCGTAGCGCCTTTTTAGGCTTTTTTTCCTCACTTCCCCGCTTTTTCGCTCTCGACTTTTTAAGGGGTTGAATATGGGGGTAGGAGGGGCATGGCCCACTTTTGCCCGCATGGCTAAGCCGGGGCTGTATTTGTTTCATCGCCCATCCCCATATTGCTTCGACACAGCCTGGGGGGGGGGAGGGTGTCTCCCATCCAGTATTATCATTTTGTTTGCTAATTTAATTCATTTTAATTCAATTTAATTCATATTTGAGTGTTCCATTGAACAATGAAAATCATATTCCAATATTTTACAAAATTAATGATCCTAACCTTGAATAGCAACCCCTTCTTCGATTATGAATAGCAACCCTTATGAATATTGACCTTTTTTCTCCTCTATACTTTTACGATACAGTGCTTTCAATTTTCATTGAATTGTAAAGTAATATGTATATTTTAATTTTCTTCTTTTGTATATCTTCTTTTATTTAAAAGAATAAAAATGATTAAGAGAATACAAATCAGTTTTATGGTATTACTCAGAATCATGTGTGACTTTTCAAAAGGATCAAATCGAATGATATACGTACATGTAGATCACTCTTACTATACAGCCATGGAAAAAGACTATTAGACCAAGAATGGTTACTGATATTTTATTTCCTTCTAACCACAAAAATAACACTATAAAAGCAAGGTATAATTTCTGGAATTTGGTATTCATTCAATGAAATACAAAGGCAAATCATGTTTATTATTTTGTATACATATTATAGTACCCTTATTACAGAAGCTTGGTCTAATAATTTTTTCCATGGCTGTATGTGTGGAATAGTCAACAAATTAAGAAAACCTTTCCCTAACCTACATGATGGATGATTTATTACACAACCATGGGACTCTTAACTTATTTATTCTGCTTCTATACTAGAATAGATAGTAGAAATGAATACAAACAAATATGTGAAATATTTGCAGTTATATATAAATATTGTTCAAACATAATTTATAATGCATTCACTTTGAATCTAAATGATATGATGCCATTTAACATTATTCACGAATCTATGATTTGAAAGTCCAAATATCTATTTTTTCTTTCAAATTTGTTTTCTTTCATGCAGTCTCAGTAACAATTGAAATTGTTAATCATTATCATTATTTGCTTTTCATTTTTGGTCAGTTTTGTATTGAAAATTCACTTTGACTGTTTGTTTGAATAAGATTTTTCTGCAATGTTCATATCTTGTATTGTATTGTCAATGTTATTTGTTAATTTGCAGGGCCTTCTTGCAAACCAGTGTTGAAATCACTGATGAAGCTACCCTAGTAAAATAAGACTAAATAAATAAAATTTATTAATAACGACCCTCTTCTCATATTATGAATAGCGACCCTCTTTCTTCGATTATGAGTAGCAACCCTTATGATTAACGACCCCGATTTCGTATTTTGAATAGCGACCCTTTATCTGTATTATGTACAGCGACCCTTATGACTTATTATGAATAGCGGTCCTTATGAGTAATGACCCTTTTCTTTGATTATGAATAGTAACCCCTTCTCCTATTATGAATAGCAATCCTTGTGAATAATGGTCCTTATGAGTTTATCAATAATGACCCTTTTCGCGTTACGAATAGCGACCCTACAGGTATAGGAAATTACACGTTATGAATAGCGGTTCTTATGACTAGCGAGGTCACCCCAGTATCCCTTCCCCTCCCAATAGTTTCTTCGTAATATGTGTGTTAATTCAGTATAATTGTTAAAGTAGGTATTCAAAGAAAATCACAAATATGGCAATTAATGTATCACTAGAAACTGGGAAGCTTACAGATGGCAATCGTATAAGTTTTATGTCAACTGCGTATCTGATGATTATAAAAACACAAATAAAAGCTCTTCTCAGCATCTGGAATATCCGAGGATTCGCCAGAAATATAGCGATGTTTTGATGTCGTCACACTCGGGGTCGATCCTGCTTAAGCAGACGACGTCCTATAATGAATGAACGTAATTGCAATGCAATTATTTATCAAATTATAAAGAGTTTGGTGTATTTAAACATGACCTTATTTCACACCATTATAAAGGGAAAGTGAAACTGATTCTGATAGCTAAAACCGTCTGATTGTAAATACACAGAAGGGTCAATGATCAATGAAATAAACCCCACTTTCAAATTGAAAAGCCCTCCGAATAATAGCAGGATGGTATTCGTTCCCTCTTGAAACGCCGAACATGCCCCGGTGCAAGCAGCTGAAAATACAATGGCGTCTTATTTTGTTTACAAGTGACTGATTCCTTTATTTTTTTAACGCTGCATTTTTCATCAAAATAATACCATACACGAAGTTAAGAGTGAGGCAACAGACTAACATTAAGACTGACGCTAGTGAAGGAAGAGAAATAAGTGAAGAGGAGATGACAAAATCATAGGCTCTAAAAAATGTGTAAGATGTTATGGGACATCGTCTGCTTAGACAGGACTGGTCCATGGTGTGTCGTCACATATCTCAGCAGCGTTCGAGGAGCTCTTCAGCTGCTATATCGGGGCTGTATTTTACCGTTTTATAATTAATAATAATCATTACTTCAAATGTTTCCAAGCGTTGAATTTGGATAACCTTGTTTAATTTATGCCATCTATGCAATAATAAGTATTAAGCCAATATTTAAAATCATTAAAGTTCTACTTTAAGAGTTCTGTTATTACATCCAAGTACAGTAGAATAACTAATATAGTAGGTACACTAAATAAATTTGTCTAATTATTAATAAATGTTCCCTTTTCACCTCTGAAAATACGTTCCTTTTTAATGAAACCCCTATTCAAACCTGATACGTGCCCCTTTTCCTTCGATAAGTGCTTCTTTTCCTTTGCAACAACATTTTTTTTCATTCTCATAAGCTGATAAGTACCCCTTCATCTATTATTCCCCATATTAATGCTGAGATTTACCTGTATTACTTAGACAAGGAACCCTGTTCCTTTTTTTCAATAAAGTGATCCTTTCCCTCTAATAGGTGCTCCTTTTCATCTCTGCTGAGTGCCCTATTTATCCTCAATAATATTGCCCCTTTCATTCTGATATATGGCGTTTTCCTTCCCTTAAGTGCCCTTTTGACCCCTAAAAATTTTTTTAAATAAAAACGTGCCCCTTATCCTTTCAATAAGTGCCCTCGATTTTTTTTAATAAGAGCCCCCACCCCTGTTAAAATGCCCCTATCAAAAACTAATATCTAACCCTCTTCCCTCTCTGCAATAATTGCCCCGTTATTTTAAATAATAAATACTCCAGTCTCCCTTATCCATTCTCATACTCATAGCTGGTGAGTTTCACTGATATGCAAGAAGTTCCCCTTTCACCTCTAAATGTTGGCCTTTTAGCTCACCTGAGCCGAAATATTTAATTGGGCTATTGCGGTCGCTCAATTTTTCTCAACCTCTTCCAAAAATGCATGGCTGATTTTAACCCAAACTTGGTATGATTCATTCTTAGGCAGGAGGTAAAGGATTTTTTTCCCCCTAATAACCTATTCTAGGATAATTACCCCCTGGAAAACTACGCTGGGACAACTACGCCAGGACAATTACACCCAGGACAATTACTTCCCGCACAACTTGGGGTAGTTGTTCGGGGGAGGGGTTAAATTTTGTTTGGGGGTAAAATTTTATGTTGGGGCTATCTGGGTAATCGTCATTTTATGGGGGTAATTGTCCGGGGAAGGGGGAATTTTCATGGGGGAAGCTATCCTGGAGGTAGTTGTCTTGGGGAGTAATGTCCGGAGGGGGGGGGGGGGGGGGATGTAGTTGTCCAGGGGTTAGTTATCCGGGTATAGTTTTCCAGGGGGAGTTGTTCCAGAATCAGTCATTAGGCATTTTATGTCATCAGAACTTAAAACGAAACATAAAAACAAAATAAACATTCCCTTGTAAATAAAATTAACTTTCCCTTACTGAATACGATTGCGCCCCCCCCCCCCCCCCCCCCGCTTCGTAGAAAGAGTATCCCGTTGTGCTATACATTATTATCAAGAAGAGAAGTGTCAACAAATTTTGATCGTTCGCTACGCTCGCCTTACGAATGTAAGCCTGCCCCTTGCCAAGAAAATTCGGTTTTTCCAATTTCCTTCAATGAGTAGTTACTATTTTTTTCAGCTCGCTCTCTAGACTCGCTCGCCCAGTCAAAAATTAACATTCCCTTAAATATGATTATTATTAAAATCGAACATTAAAGGGGCTCGCTCGCGAATATGTAATTAACACTCATTTGATGTGGAACAATTGATTGTAGGTGGTGCTTTAATTAGAAATTGGCAAGAAAAAAATTATTCGAATTAGATTTGTTAAATAGAGATGTCATGTCTAGTGGATACGTCACTGGACTGCGGATCTCATGGTGAATCTCATGGTTTGCGGTTCGAGTCCCGGGGCGGCACTAATTTCCTTTGGCAAGACATTAAATGGGTACCTGGTAGGAATTTATTCCTTGAATGCTGCCTTATCGTTCTTCAAACGCGTACCGGTGGATTGCAAAACTCCGCTTAGGCTACCTGGTCAGAATAACAGTTTACGAGGCAAGTTTACATTCAGACACAATTTTATTGTATAAGTTACTTTTCTATGTGAAAGCAACCTGCAAAAATGTTCATACATTTTGTTGTAATATATGAACATTGCAAAAATGATTGCGGAAATTTTGTACTATGCTGAAAACAACTTTTAAAAAAAGTAAACTTTATCGATGTCTAAATGTTGCAAAAATGTTTGAGGAAAATTAATTTTGTTTTGTCATATGAATTTGATCTCACTTTTGTCTAAATTTACTATCCCATGCGAAAGCAACCTATAAAATGTTCAATATTGAACATACATTTGTTGTTGTAATATATTAACATTGCAAAAAAAATTGTAATTTTTGCAATATGCTAAAAAACAACCTGTAAAAAAATATGTAAACATTTTCGATCTCTAAATGTTGCAAAAATGTTAGAGGAAAATTATTTTGTTTTGTGCATTTTATGCACTTGATCTCACTTTTATTGTCTAAATTTACTATTCTATGCGAAAGCAACCTGTAAAAATATTCAACATTGAACATACAACTTTCTTATTATGAACATTCCAAAAATGAATGCGGAAATTTTGTATTATGCTGAAAGCAACTTTTAAAACGAAGTAAATATTTTAATGTCTAAATGTTCCAAATCTAATGAGGAAATTTTGTTTTGTTACATGAATTCGATCTCACTTTATCAACAGTATACACTATCGGAAATGTTTTGGGTTGGTTGAGGTATGGACCTGCCAACTGTTGGTTAAACAAATATCCCCATATGACTTACATACATTTTTATTTTGGCCAACGGTTGATGGGTTCATGTTTTGACCAGCCCAATGATTTCTAACCAACAATTCTGAGAGTGTCATGAACACAAATTATCCAGTTTTACTAACAACCCTTTTTCTCAGAACATTCCAATTCTGCGTTGTTGGCTTCGATTTTAGGAGGATCAATTGGAAGTGTGTGCTGATAATTTAGGTTGGTTTTGTTTTGTTTTTTTCTTTTTTTCACCAGTAACATTCGTACGAATATACTACGTAGTAAATATCCAATTCTTAACTGTATATGTTGTAGAATGCGCATATGTACATGCATATGGGTAATAGAGAAGTCTCTCAAATTGAACTCCCCAGTGTAATTTCCCATTTTCCCCATTTTCTTTTTTTTTCATGCCATGACTCTTGCTTCAATCTTGATTCGGTGCTCAGTGAAATACATGTACAATGCATTCCCTATTCTTGTAATTTTTCAGTCAGTCTCTTCCTTATTATATTAAAATTTGCTTAAGTTTAGCAAATTTAAGGTAGTTCATTCCCAACTAGGATCCATTTTCCATATACCTCTATGTTTGTATATGTATATTTTTTTTCTCTTTTGCAAATTCCTATTATTGAAATATTCACAATGTCGAATCAATCGACGTTCTTAAAACTCATTCAGGGATGTACTTACAACAGTACATTGATTATTTTGATCTAAATTCCTTATTTAATTATTTAACTTTTTAGCAGTTTCAACGTACCTGAAACTCCTGTCAATCACGAGTTATAATTCTTTAGGTCTTGCCTTGTTTTAAATAGTTGTGTCTCACTTTGAAACTGATCTTTTGTAATCAAGTAATTGACAGGTTATGGTACAGCTAGCAATAATCCGTTTTAATCTCGGGGCTTTCTTGGGTAAAGCATTCTTCAATGTCCTTTTATTAATGATAATCTTCAGCAATTTTCCAACAAGGGGTACCCACTCCAGAAGAAAACTGGCACAAAAGAGAAATACATGCAAGTCAATAGATTTAAGGTGAGACGTAGACAATGTAAAATATGTTGCATGCCTTCATCAGTTCATTTGTACATGTAAATTCTCAACCGAGACTATACTCACTGTTAAATTTCCTTGCATGCCTTCACCTTTTTCATTCGTAAATTCTCAAGTTAAACTATTCAATGTTAAATTTTCTTGCGTGCTTTCATCATTTTCATATGTAAATTTTCAAAGTGTAATTGTCTTGCATGCTTTCACCCTTTCATTTTGATTCTAAATTAAGTTGAACATACTCAATGTTAAATTGTCTTGCATGCATTCACCCTTTCATTTTAAATCCCCAAGAGGTTCGCAATGTGTAATTGTCTTGGTTGCATGCTTTGATTGCTTTCACCTTTTAATATTTGAATTCTCAATTATTATTATCGTGTGTACAGTAAATGAGTCAGGGGCGGCGGAGCGGCGGGCTTGGACGGTGGAGGTGGGGATGCGCCTTTTGTTTGGCCAACGAAGGGTGCCCCCTCCGGTCCCGCTGTCCTGGCCCGGTGTTCCGCCGCCTCTGAAATGAGCCACTTATTTAGTGAGAATGGGTCGGCTGACTCGGTCTTGACGGGTCTCGACGGCGAGGCGTGGCGTTTCTTGTTTTTTCTTCTTCTTCTTCTTCTTCTCCTCTTCCGTCCTTTACTGGCTAATAAACTGCATTATCGGTTCTTTGTTGCTTCCCAACTGCGCAGCGCCATGCATGCTCGCTGCCCGGAGGGGCTGAGTCTGCGGGGCTCTGTGTTCTTGCGTTTTTGTTTTTATATTCTGATATCATAGTGTTTCAGTCCTTGCATGTACCTTTGCTCAGCTTCGATGTAACATTTGCATGATTTTCTTATTTATCTGTTCCAATCTTTCGCATTTGCCTTTGTATTTATATCTACCTTTATTTCAATTCTTATATAGGTGCATATTCTATTTCTCATTCAAACTTTACGTGCAACGTTGACTTACTTTGTTTTTGTTTTCTTTTTCCCACATTGTTCTGATTCATTGCATGCTTTAAAGAAAAATATGACACTAGTTTTATCCACCTGTATTTAATTTTCCCAAGTGTTTTTTTTTTTTTACAATGAGTGCATTTTGAGTGGTTTTCCTATATTATTATTATGCGTTACTATATTTATTGGGCGTCTCGCCAGGAACATGCTGAGATGTTCCACTATTGTTCATTTGCTCGTTCGTTCGCTCTGCCTACGAAGACTTCTGTGCTTTGCTGTTTCTACTTATACCTACATGTACTTTTTCTTTCTTTCTTTGTGTCAAGTCCTTCTTGCAATCCTTTTTCTGTTGTATGGTGTCAGTGTTCAATTCTCTGTATTCAAGTGTTTTTGTATCTGCACTTGTTCACATGTAAAACTGTCGTATGTGTGTTTTCTTGCAGGACTGTACTACCGCCCAATTCTTTGCTTACTGCTATAAATCTAAAGCCGAAAATGCAATATAATTTTGAGATTTTGACTGTACTTCTATGGCCAACTTAGCAGATGCGCCATTCCATTCTTTAAATGATGACCTTTTTGATTTATTAAACACTTCATCAACAAATCACACGAATGATAATACTGCAACTGATGTAGCGTATAACCATTTTGTAGTTAACAATATAAACTCAGCAACAGAAATTTTCGACTTTCACCCTGATCATGACCAAATTCAAAGCCCTTCATCTGACTATGTAACTGCGTCTCAATTTAAAAACCTCGCCAAACAATTTGCAAAAGATACATTTTCTCTATTACACTTAAACATTAGAAGCTTAAATAAACACTTCGAAGAATTTCAATTGTTATTAGATAATCCATCTAAACAGTCGTTTTCCGTAATAGGACTTACAGAAACTTGGTTATCCTGTGAATCCAACCTACCATTTGCATTATGATCTTCTTGTCAATAATAGAAAAAACAGACCTGGCGGAGGTGTTGCATTTTTCGTGTCACACAAGTACGACTACACAATTATTAATGAAATTAATACAATGAACGAAATAGTAGAGTCACTTTTTATCGAAATTAATGTTCCGGATACTAGAAATATAATTATAGGCATTATGTATAGACCTCCATGTTCCAACTCAAATGATTTCCTAGGGTACCTTACAGATTTACTCAAAAATCCACACTTCGTAAACAAAGACGTTTTCATAATGGGAGATTTCAATATTGATATATTGAAACATCATAATATATCCCATGAATTTCTTGAAATATTTTTGACTGCCTCGTTCTTGCCTTTGATATCGAAACCTACTCGCATGGCAAATCATTCTGCCACCCTTATTGATATTTTTTGCAATACTCTTCCAACCCCGGACTCTTCTGTAATTCTATCCGATATAACGGACCATTATCCAATTATGTCACATTTTACCCTTAAGCACTCATTAAACACCCCTCACAGACCATCAAGACGGAGACCTACCAATGAAAACATTACCAGTCTTAGAGCTTCTTTAGACTCTTCTGACTGGTCGTGTGTTTATAATACTAATGACGTAAATTTATCTTTTAATAATTTCCTTAACATATTTCATAATCAACTAGATATTCACATTCCTAAAGTTAAAGACAAACGAACCACCTACAAAAAATCACCGAGACTTCCATGGATTTCTATATCACTTTTACGTTCTATTAACAGAAAAAACAACTTATACTATAAATTTAAAATGAAAGGCACTGAACAAGCAAAGGCTAGATATACCAGATATAAAAATATTTTAACTAAAACAATACGATTAGCAAAGAAAAGATACTTTACGAACCAGTTAGCTTTATATAAGAACGATATTCAAAACACTTGGAAGATTTTAAAACAAGCAATGAACCTATCCAATAACAAATCAGAAATAACTAAAATTAGGTATAATGATGACATTGAAGATCCTGAAAATGTCGCCAATGCTTTTAACAACTATTTTTCTTCTGTAGGAGTGAATTTCGCTGAAGGTATTCCTCCTTCAGCTAAACATTTTTCTGAATACCTAGGCACACCTAATCCCAATTCTATTTTTTTCACTCCTATAGTCAAAGAAGATATCATTGATATTGTATCTAGTCTGAACAACAAAAAGAGTCCCGGCTATGATGATATTAATAATTTCATTTTAAAAGGTGTAATATCTTCAATTGGTAATCCCTTAGTACATGTTCTTAATCTATCGTTACTTAATGGACAAGTCCCAGATAACATGAAAATTGCAAAGGTCATACCCCTGTACAAAAAGGGTGACAAATTGAATGTTAGTAATTATCGACCTATTTCTCTATTATCCTCCTTGTCGAAAATTCTAGAAAAAGCTATTTATCGTAGAACTGTTAACTTTTTAAAAACTCAAAATATTTTTTCCAACTTTCAATTTGGATTTAGAGAAAAACATAACACAGGACATGCCTTTTTGAATATTGTTGACAAAGTAGCGCATGCTTTAGACAAATGTTCTCATCTGGTTGGTATTTTCCTGGACTTCTCCAAGGCCTTCGACACCATCAATCATG
This sequence comes from Heliocidaris erythrogramma, assembly GCA_025617745.1. Lineage (NCBI taxonomy): Eukaryota > Metazoa > Echinodermata > Echinoidea > Camarodonta > Echinometridae > Heliocidaris > Heliocidaris erythrogramma. Next base: position 11,564,607 of record CM046873.1, on the reverse strand, counting down.
ACATCTTATTATTCAAACTTTCTCATTATGGGGTGCGTGGGAAGGCCTTGGAGTGGTTCAGGAGCTACTTATCCAATAGAAGACAGTACGTATTTTTGAATGATCATACATCCAATATGCAAAACATAAACTGTGGAGTCCCCCAGGGCAGTTTGTTGGGCCCTTTACTGTTTATTATTTATATAAATGACTTTTGTAAATCATCCGATGTCCTTTCGTTTATTCTTTTTGCAGACGATTCTAATCTATTTTATTCCCACAAGAATCCAAATACTTTAGTCAATGTTGTAAACTTTGAGCTTGGAAAAGTCACCCAATGGATAAGAGCCAATAAACTATCCCTCAACCTCAAAAAAACCAAATATATGTTATTCAGTAATTCTATAGACACACTGCCCATGGATATAGTGTTTGACGATACCCCTTTAGAAGTTGTCTCATTTATTAAATTTCTAGGCATAACTGTTGACAAACTTTCGTGGAAATACCATATAGATAATACGTGTAAGATTATTATGCCAATATTCCGTGAAATAAACAAACTTAAATTTCATTTTCCGACATCATCCCTATTGATGCTTTATTCATCTTTAATTTTACCTTATCTGAATTATGGGATACTTGCTTGGGGCAATACCCAACAAACTCTAATAGACTACTTTTATTACAAAAGAAGTCTCTCCGTATTATCTGCAATTCTGCTATACTCTCACACACAGACCCGTTATTTGTTGATAGCAGACTATTAAAAATAAATGATCTGTATCTATTTCATTTGGGACAATTTATGTATAACTACAGTAGAAAGACCCTTCCACATATATTTGATGCCATGTTCCCCCAAAATCGGTCATTTCACGATTACCCAACTAGACGGTCAAACGAGTTTCATCTACCACTTTTTAGAACTTTATTAGCGAAGAAGACATTTATGTACGATGGTCCTAGATTTTGGAACTTTTTAAGTGAAGATATCAAAAGTAGTCCTTCCCTAAATTCTTTAAGAAAAAACTAAAAATATTTTTGCTCAAATCTTATAATATACAATAATAACCTAATAACAGCTGGTATCTTCTTATTTTTCCATTTGGGTCTTCATCATCTGCTCAATTTACTGAATTTCTATTTGGTCTTATGATTTCAACTTGCCAGAATCACCAACATAACTACCTCCTTTTTCGGTCATGATTTGTCCTGCTTTCCCATTGTCCATCTTTCATGTTCCTTTTTCTTTTATCTGTTTTCCTTGTTTGTTGTTCTGTAACACTGTTTTGTGTTTTCCAAGTCTTCGTAGGCACAATTTGAAACGATGTTATTTTCCCTGGGGGATCCACAAATTACAAGCACTGCTTTTTAGTGGATCCCCACATTTCCTCAGAAATTAAGAATTTTAATAATTCATTATAATAATGTATTTATATATGTACAGTGTACTTCTACACTTATCAAGGTAAATTGAATTTGTACATATATTTTTCATATTTTCTGTAACAATATCTGTAATGCCATTGTCTTTTCTTTCTGTTGGAAATGAAATAAATACGAATTTGAATTTGAATATAGGGCAGCTGGGCTAAAGCTAGGGAAATAATACTTCGGCGCTTAGAAACATTGTATTAAGTGCAATCAAAATGTTATGTATTATTTATTATAAATGAAAATAGACTCACCGTTGATACAGGTTGAGAACAAATTATTTTATTACTTGCTTCTGCACCTGCCCCCCCCCCAACAAAAAATAATAATGTTGTCGTTCAAAGATTTATCGGTTATCGGTGGCACACAGACTCGGGTTCGTCGGTAATTAGTGGTCACAACACCTCCCTCCCCCCCCCCCCCCCCCCCCCCCTGGCTGACGCAAACATAGCCTCACCTGCGGGAACATCCCTAAGGTAGCAAGAAATGAAGGAATTGGGCGAACGCCAATAAGCAGCCTTCAAAATATCATCAAGCGCCACACCTTGAAACAGCCCAAGAAGTGCCGACACTACGAGTGTCATGAGCACGAGGCTTACTGTCGGAAAAAAGAGCCCCCGTGTCAGCAGCCCTAATAGCCTCGACAATCCATCTAGAAATGGAATCAAGAGAAGCAGAAGTAAAAGGCTCTCTAGTGATCAGGAACAACTGATCATCCTTACGATAAGACTTAGTCTTATCAATATACCATTTGAGAGCCCTAACAGGACACCAAACTTTGTCCTCGCGCACTGACGAAAACCCAGAAAGCGGACAAAGAAAAATCTCAACAGGGCCAGAGGCAGCTGTCTGATTCTTGGCAATAAAAGAAGCCTTAGGAATCAATCTAACGCCTTTTCTCTCCCAGCGAACATGACCAGGAGTAAGGCAGAGAGCATGAAGAGTACTGCGCCTCTGCCCAGAGGCAATAGCTACCAAAAAGAGCGTCTTAACCGTAAGATGATGAAGCGAGCTTCACCTAACGGTTCGAAAGGAGGTTTCGCCAAGGCCTCCAGGACCTTAGGCAGACTCCAAGACGGCACTAACCTAGAACAAGGAGGTCGCTTCAGAAAGAACGACCGAATCAAACCACTTAACAGCGGGGAATTGGAAATCCCCGAACCATCTGAGAAACCCGAATGAATGGCCCCGATCGCCGAACGGTAGACTCCGATAGTAGAGATGGATCTCCCTTTGTCAAATAGCGAGATTAGAAAATCCGCAATTGAACCAATAGGAGCCTATAAGGGGTTTGATTTCGCTCTTTACGCCAAAGGAAAAAGACCGAAAGACGGGAATTATAAATTTCCCTAGTAGAAACTCTACGACTGGACAATAAAAATTCCGCGGCTCTATCACAGAGACCCGACTGTCTTGCAGATTCCCCGACAGGGGCCAAGCAGTCAAATGAAGGGACTCTGGATTGTGGTGAAGAATCCCCGAGAGGGGCTGCAACACCAGATCCACTCTTAACGGAAGAAGGAACGGTTGAGCCGCCAGAAGGCTCATTAGCTCCGGAACCAACTCCTCCTGGGCCAAAAGGGAGCTATCACAAGCACCCGAGCCCGATCTTCCGCAAGACTCGCGGAATCAGCTGGAAGGGAGGAAAGGCAAATCCTCGAAGATTCTCCCAACTGAGAGAGAAAGCATTGAGAGCCCAAGCTCCCCAATCGCGCGCACAGGAGCAATATATCGGAAGTAGGTGGTTTAGAACCGACGCAAAAAGATCCACTTCCAGTGGATCCAGGTAACTGCTAATGCGGCGAAAGACCTCTGGATGGAGCATCCATTCCGATGGAAGACACCTGCCCCGAGACAGAAAATCCGCAATGAGGTTTTCCTGACCGGGGATGAAAGAGGCCACGGGTGTGATCGCCATGCGACAACACCACCTCCACAGCTGTGCTGCTAGGGCATTCAGGATAGCAGAACGAGTGCCTCCCTGCAGATTGACATAAGCCGCCACAGTGACATTGTCCGTGAGGATCAGAACTGAACGACTGAAAAGTCGACTTCTGAAATGAAGCAGGGTTAAAAGAACTGCCATAAACTCCAGGACATTAATATGGGGAAGAGTCCCAAGATGAGACCAATCCCCCGCGACCGCGCTGCCATTGCAATGTCCTCCCCACCCCAACCGAGAGGCGTCCGTCGAAACCGAGATCAACGGAAGGGGGGGGGGGGGGGTACGGAAGGACTTGCCTCGCACAAGAACCTTTCTGGCCAGCATGAGCTTGCGAGCTGCCGAGACAATGGTGAGAAACCTGTCTCGACTGGGCCGAGCCAACTGATTCCAAATGTCCAACACAGCCCCCAGAAAAACTGGGCTGCAAGTAGGAACTAACTGACTTTTCCCAAATTATTAGGAAACCCAAGTCTTGAGTAAGATTGACGAGCAAACGAGTCTCGTCCAACAAACAATCGCGCGACTCCGCTAGGAGAAGCCAATCGTCCAGGTAGCAAAAATAGCCGAAGGCCGCGTCGCCTCAGAGAGGCTGCCAGCACGGCTACAACCTGAGTAAAAACCCGAGGGACTGGGCGCAGCCCGAAGGGAAGAGTGCGAAAGTGGAAATACGCATCTTCGAAAACTATCAAGACCGCGTAGTCCTTCCTCTTGATCAACGGGAGAATGGAGGCGAGAGTCTCCATCCGAAAATGTACTGAAGTTTTCCCGAGCGCTTGGGAATAACAAAAGTCGGAGAAAGGGAAAAAGACAGCCAGTCTCTTACCCTTTCTATAGCCCACTTTTTCAACAGAGATTCGATCTCCGATGAGGCACGAGAACGAGCTAGGGCCTGTGAGGTGACCGAGTTCCTATAGCCCCTCCAGGGAGCGGGGCGGACAGATGAAGAATCGTCCGTCAAAGAGAACAAAAGCGTCCCCGGAGATGGCCTCCCAAGCGGGGAGAAAGGAATGAAGACAGTCACCAACCAAGACGCGGACAGAGGCTCGCATCGACTTAGGATGAGCATGTAAAAAAGACAGAGACCTGTTATCGCTCATCGCCAAAAGCAAAGGACCCGAGACGGAACATCCGAGAGAAGCAGTGCGATGTCCGACTCCTTTAACCCAAAGGGCCGTAAGAACCAAGACTCTGCGACGGTACATGACCGAGGCAGTTGCAGTGGAAAACTGTGACCACTGCAAACCAAACATGACGCTTAAAAGAAGCGCCGCTTCAATGCGTCCATAATCCAGCTTGAAATCCTCCGCAAGAGAAATACCCTTGGAGGAATCCCGCTGCCTGAACCCAAGCGAAGTCGAACCCTGCGCGCGGGCTGACTGAAAGTCAGGGAAAGTTTAGAACAAAGCAATCGCTTCTACCCCACAAAGAGAGAGCGACTGAGGCTCTGCCTGCCCCAGTGATTCGGAAACCGAAGCTTGAGAGGCCGCTTTTAAATCTGGTTCCGCCTGAAATGATCGTGACAAAGGATCACGAACAAAGGCCGAAACAGTCGGATTTACCCATGAACCGCCATAAGCCTCCTCAACCGACGGAGCCCCGAGGCTGCGAGAAAGGAGGCGCATGTGATCCCGTCACAGACAAAGAAGAATAAACCATAAAGGCTAATTAGTCTCGATGTCCGACCCAAAAAAAGGGACAAAAGCAGGGGATGTGATGCCTGGTACAAGGGACCAACCCTGAGAGTCTGGGCAAAGCCCATCTCACACCGAACATCTCAGCTTGAGAGGCCGGTGGGTTAGCTAAACCCGACGGGCAAAAGGCAGGCAAAGCCTTGCCTGTTTTAGCCCCTTCCCTAGACTTCCTTCTGATTGGCTCAAAAAGAGCCTAAGTCGAAACCCGCTTTTTAGAGCGTTTATTTGGTTTCGTTTGGATCCCCGAAGCCCTTCGGGAACACGAACCGAACCCTCCCGCTGAGGGACGCTCACCTCCCTTCATGGGAGAAGTGCGCTGAGGGTATTGAACCCAAAGACGCGCACCAATTACTCATATCGGCTGAGCAAGAAAATGCAACAGCCAAGGGCGGACCGGGATGCTAAATTTTTTTTCCCACGAACTTTTTGTCCCTGTCCTCCCTGGCGCATGCGCACCTGATCCTTTCCGATCTAAATAAATTTCCCAATCATAGGGTTTATTCCGTAAGCGATATAACGACGGTTGCTCCCAGTGTCTTCCTGTGGCGAGATGCGTTAGCCCTCGGACATATAACCTGAGGTATGTCGGTTCGACTCTCAGTTTGGACATTACAAAAATAACGTCTTGTAATTTTTTTTACTAAAAGTAGGATGAAACTTTGAAACCCCATCCAACTCCCAAGCATTGTAGGGCTATTTCAAAGTTGCGCATGCGTCAAGGACGATGGTGACAAAAAGTTCGTGGGAAAAAAAAGTTCGCGACCGGGATGACCCGGCATTTGCCAACCGACTACTAAAGGCATGTGAACTCGCTACTGAACCACTAGAGAGCGGCAATAGGAGAGCACTAGCAGTCACACACACAGGTCAGCACACCTGTTGCTCCGTAGAGCGCCCATAAAATGAGCTGAAGTCTACCCATCAGCTGGCCAAGCAACAGCCCGGGTAGCACTCGTTCCCCCATACGGCGTCGGCCAGGGGCTATTCAAAAACCAGGTGCGAGGGCAGACTGGGACAAGATCCCAGTATACGCCCACTGACTACTAATAGTATGTGAACTCTTTATTGTTCCGCCCGTGGGTAACAATAGGAGAGCACTAGTAATCGTGACCTCAGGTCAAACCGGAAGTAATCACTCGTTCCGGTGACCGCACTTATGGTATTGAACCCAAAGTCTGAGCCGGGTGCTGAAAGCACCCAGTGCGAGGGCAGACCGAGATGACTCGGTATGTGCCCATAGACTACTAAAGGCACGTGAACTTGCTATTGAACCACTAGAGAGCGGCAATAGGAGAGCACTAGTAGTCTCGCACTCAGTGCAAGGGCGAACCGAGATGACTCGGTATTTGCCCATCGACTACTAAGTAGTCACGCACTGTTGCTCCGAAGAGCGCCCATAATTGTTAGCTCGAGCATTCCCATCAGCTGGCAATATAGACAGCCCGGGAAGTACTCGTTCCCCCATTGGCATCGGCCGGGGGCTAGGGTTTGAGAACCCAGACCAACATGGGCTGAGCACGTGAGCTGCCCTGCAGTAGTGGGACGCACCTCCCCTAACGGGTTTAAACGAACGAACGCTACCGTACGGGTAACACGTCTCCCCCTCTGGTCTTAACGACCGGGGGATTGGATTCGAGATATCCAAACCACTAGTGGGACGCGTCTCCCCTAACGGATTTAAGCGAGTGAACGCTACCGTGCGGGAAACACATCTCCCCCTCTGATCTTAACGATCGGGGGATTGGATTCGAGATATCCTAACCACTAGTGGGACGCGTCTCCGCTAACGGATTTAAGCGAGTGAACTCTACCGTGCGGGAAACACACCACTAGAACCTGACGCCACCCACCCCGAAGCCACGGGCATCGGAGTTGACGTCCCAAGCTCAGTTAACGCCACCCGCCCCGAAGCCGCAAGCTCCGAGACTGGCAAACTCTGCAGGGAAACACCACTAGGCAACTTACCTGCAGCCCTCCCCCCCCCCCCCCCCAATTTCGCCAACAGATGGCGTTTGTCATGCAAACCACGCAGTGCTGACAATAAAGATTGGGTCGACAAGTGTTTGTCTTTTTGCATTGAAAATGTACACAGGTATCACAAAAATCCTCGAGTATAAATTAACATGTTTGAAAAGATACCATGATTTATTGAGACAATTGGTTGCATTTTCTAAATTCGAGTGGTTTTGTCATGCGATCCAAAAATTAAGCATTTTAGCACTCATTTTATTCATAAGCCATTTCAATACGGACCGGAAGTTGACGAAGATGCGGACCATTTCCATCAAAAAGATTCGATCATACCAGTATGCCCTCTGGAGGAGTGCTAGAGTCTCAACTAAAAATGTGACCTTTGACATGACCTTTGACATGACCTTTGACATGGAGCTATGTCCGATTTGAACAGTGATCTAGGGTCAATTTCAATAAATGTTTATTTATGAGGAATGACGTCAAAAACTCGTTAAATACTGTTCGATGATTTGGTTAGTGGCTCATATTAACATGTTTTATGTATAAATCATACATAAACATTTTTTTCATTCCCATAATTCCCTAAGATATGGACACGAAATAGGGAAATTGGCAGCCGTACGGGTAGTGCTACTTTTGTGCCATTAACACAAATCAAGAAAACTTTTGTTTTAGAAGGAGTTTGTCTAGTAAATCTCACGAAAGCAGAACATTCTCCGGGGGAAATTCTTATCAAAGTAATGCCGTATGATGCCATGAAATGTAAGTAAATATGTATTTTGTTTAACGTTCCTCTTAATAATTGGGATGTGTTCGTCGTGGCTGCTAGTGAGTTCACTGTACAAAACGTTATTAGCCCACATTCCACACAGTTCCCCTCTCTTGCATGACAAAACAAAATTATTATCTTTGATTGAACTCTAAAACTGACATTTTGAATAGTCTAGTGGTAATATTTTTCGAAAAGATCAGAAATTTTCCGAAGATCTCTATATTATGATAGCGCTCAGACCTAAAAAGTAAAGCGCATGGCTTCATTACCGACAATCTGCGGTAGATGTTGACCTGTTCAAAATTGATCATGACACTGAATGCGGAAGATCCTCACTCTGGGAAGCTGGGCCGCGCCGGGTAAGATCTTGCCCAGCGGTCTGTTAGTTTTGGGTGTGCCGATCCTGGCCGGCTAACTGCGCTTTGCCTATACGGCTACGATAGCCAAAGTTGCAGGTGCCCTGGATCTAGGCCTACCTTAGTCTTTTAGAGTTAGACCATCACCTTCAACTTTGTTTAAGTAGGGTCTAGAAAGATCAACTTAGAATTTGAATGACAATCTCTTGAATCATGCTGGACCAGATTAAAAATGTTCTTTATTATATATAACCTAATGCTGCTACTGAGAGCTGTCTCAATTTCTTTTGTGTACTGTACCATAGACGTAGTAACAACCATGACAAGTCAACACTGTCACTGAGACGCGAGCAGTACATGCGCGAGCATAATTATTATTAATCTAAACAGGAGAGCTGTGGCATGCTTTTATTACTAGTGTGATCCTAATCTCTTGTTCTCTTTTGATTGCAGAGCTATTGGACCAAAGTACAGAAACACATGGGGACCAGGACCAGATCATCCAATATCGTAATAGGCCCTACTTGGGGCTGGACTGTATATTATTGTCATCCACTCACTGCAGGAAACCAAGTTGAACTGGAAAGGTAAATTGTTTTTTGAAAATGTAGACCTCGAAGCCCACATAATTGGTGTAAATTTCAATTTGGCCATAGCTTAGGCTCAGACTTTCCTTCTTTAAGACCACAGTATACAAGTTTAATTTTCTTGTCCTTTCTTTGTGTTTTTTTAATGCAGGTTGTCAAAGGAAGCTCATCAGTTACATGGCTTGTTAAGTGTCAATAACGGAGTCATTAAGGATCAAAGTATTTTTTTTTTTTAGAGAGAGATTTATTGCTAATTTACATAATGACAAATACATGTATTCTAAATGTCAGCAATGCTATTTCTGAGCTGGAAATTGAATGTCAAAGTATGGGTCAAAATGAAAGAGCTAAAATACTGTTCTTCATCCTAATTCTAAATTCTTTTCACACTTTTAAGTAAGGCACAGTCAACTATCATGTCACCTACGGCTGATGCAGTAAATTAGAAATATAACCAATACATTTTCAAAATCAAATTGTAATTTAGAAAGGCATGACTATAATATGAAAATGATATTGGTTAATCATCTTTAATGAAACTTGTGTTCATAATTGTATGGATAAGTATTGCATTAAGATTTAATCATGATATTTGTTCTTCAACCTTACTGTCAAGAAATGAACCTCTTGAACTTTTTTTTTACTGCTACAAAACTCTATGAGATGAGACAAATGTAAAATTATATTTTAACTTTATTATTCAAGGTTTACTTTTCTTTGATTTTCTGTCTTTAGTGGCACGTTTGGAAATATAAATCATACACTATGGTGAATTGATCAGATAATCATACATAAATAAACTCATCTTATACAAATAATGACGATCATCTTCGATGTATAATAGGCCTATACTGTCTGCCCTTTGCTGGACGTCACGCCGACTCGGCCCCTCAAATAGCCTCCGCCAATAGCGCCGTCCCCAGTCAGAGTCCCTTGGAGCCTCCCTTTGGTTAATATCATCGATGGGTCTCGGATCGAGTTCCTCTCATGCGAGAGTGGTATCACGGGCAGTTGGACCTCGCATCTCGTGAAGAAGATTCACCCCAGAAAAAAAAAAACGTACTTCTGATGTGTGACATATTGACTAGCTTAAAAGTGTTCTCCGAGTTTGTTTAGGTGTTTTATGGTGCCTTAACCATCTTAGGGTTTTCTGCACCAGTCTGTAGAAGTAAAAAGCTTCCATATCAGTATTCAATGCCATTAGCTGTATATATATAACCGATTTATTGTTAATAGTTTTCACATTCATTTAACGTATATAGTAATAGTTTCCTGAAACTGGTATTAGACATAAACATAGCTACATCAATAAGAATGTTTAACAAGTTTTATTTACATAATTACATCATATTATATATATTATATGTGCACTTTCCCTAAAGAGATGATATGATTCACCAGGGCGACTCTGGTAAAATGAGGGAAAAGCCATATTAGTATATAGTTATCTAGTGCAATCTATCAGATTGAAGTATAAAACTCGGACTTCTTTAATGATTCTATTATCAGTGAACAACCATTTGACATTAAACGGAATATTGAATTTATGCAACATAGATGTTAAACGTAATTGATGATCAATATGTGCAATGCAATCAAAAAAGAAATGTTCAACTGATCATGACATACATCACATAAACCATCCTCATGACATCCAACTCTAAATCTAGAATAATTTAATAAACAGTGATTTGACTTTAAATGAAAGAATAACCTCTTTACGTCTATTTTTCCATATTGGCTTATATTTCCTTCCAACATTGGGTTGTATGTTATGGTAAAATCTACCATTTGTATCATTATCCCATCTTTGTTGCCATTTGTTAAAAATATACATGTCAATAGAACCATAGAATCTCTCATAAGGTTGCTTCATGTCCAATACTATTCCTTTCCCCCCTGCTGCTTCTTTAGCTAATAAGTCGGCATACTCATTACCCGGGATGCCAGTATGACCTGGCACCCATGTAGTAGAAACAAGGGTACCTTGGTAATTCAATATTGTACACTTATATAGTATTTCTTGTACCATTGTGTTATTATCTCCGTACTGTATGGCTTGTAAAGCAGAGAGGGAATCGGACATTATTGCGACTTGAATAAAATTTTTATTTTCTGTCCATTCTAAAGCCATGAGAATAGCCATTAGTTCAGCATCAAATACTGAAGCCCAGTTTGGTAAGGTATACTTTTTACCGTATTTGAAATGTGGTATATAGAAAGCTGCCCCTACTCCTTGACCTTTAGAACCATCTGTGTATATATGCAACATATTACAAAGTTGTGTTTTTACAATGTATAAGTTCATGTTTGATGACATGAGGTTCATCCTTTTTACTAATTTTGTGATTGTAAAAGTATGGCTTGATAAAATTCCATGGAGGAAAATTTCCTTGGGCCACTATATTTATTGAATCAATATCAAATGGGAATTCATGTATTTTCTCTTTAAAGAGCATACGAGTTGAGGGTATATTAACACAATGTTCCCTGAAAACCTCATTTGTTGGATGCTCTGGTAAAGCAGCCAATTTAACTCTGTATTTGAGAGAAAGTTGTTGCCATCTTAAATCTAGAGGTAGTTCATTAGTTTCAACCTGGAGAACATTTATTGGAGTACTTTTTAGTCCACCTGTAACAATCCGTAATGCCCTAGATTGAATCCTGGTTAGACGCAAAAGATTAGTTTTATTCATAGTCAAGAAGGCCCGACATCCATATTCCAATCTTGATCTTATAAGAGATCGATATGTTAATAGAGCTTGCCTATCAGCACCCCAGTCCGTTCCTGATACACATCGGAGTATATTCAGTCTCTTGCTACATGTTCCTATTAAATATTGAACATGCTTATTCCAATTTAATATTGGATCAAATACGAGTCCGAGGAATTTAAATTCGTAGACTCTAGCAAGTTCTATATTATTCAGGAGTAGTTGGATGTTTATTTTCTTCCTGCTTTTGGTGAAAATCATAAATACAGACTTAGATGTAGACAATTTAAAGCCCCATAAATTGCACCAAGTTTGAATTTCTCCGAGGATACGAGTCATTTTTCTTTGTAGATAATTTATATTTGTACCCGTTGCCCAAATAGCACAATCGTCAGCAAATAAGGAAACGGAGGTATTAGCTTCATTAACCTTAAGGTCATTAATCATAATTAAAAATAGGACTAATGACACTCCGAGGGATACCATTATCTAATATTACAGTTTCAGATATCCGTGTCCCAACTTTTACACATATTCTGTTAAATATGAAGCTCCGAATCCATGATAATGCAGTACCTTTTATGTTCAAGTTATATAGCTTGTATAACAAACCCTCCTTCCAGACCATATCATATGCCTTTTCTAAGTCTAAGAAAAGACCGATAGTAGATTGTTTAGATCTAAATTCTAAAATCAGCACTGATTTTCTTATTTACTATATAAATCTATATACCTACCTATTATGCCAGTAGTCTTGACTACGGGACCCCTTCGAGAATTTAACACAAATGAGTCACAATATTGTGCGCACCCCCGTAATCCTATTGTCCCCTTCGCCACTCACGCGCGTCAACACGCTACGGCCATCTTCGTCTTTTGCGAGCAATCCCAAGTAGAAACATGTTGCTTGCAAGGTGAGGGGAAGGAGGGAGGGTCATAGGTAGGTATATAGATTTATATAGTAAATAAGAAAATCAGTGCTGATTTTACAAATTTACTGCAATAAATCATATATACCTACCTATTATGCCAGACCAGCGCCAACTCAAAGACCGGGAGGCATGTTTCAAGCAGAAGGGAATAGGATTACAGCGAAGAAAACAAAGACACAGCGGCCTTCAAGGTGGCTGACGAAAACATAGCCTCACCTGCGGGAACATCCCTAAGGTAGCAAGAAATGAAGGAATTGGGCGAACGCCAATAAGCAGCCTTCAAAATATCATCAAGCGCCACACCTTGAAACAGAGCCCAAGAAGTGCTGACACTACGAGTGTCATGAGCACGAGGCTTACTGTCGGAAAAAAGAGCCCCTGTGCCAGCAGCCCTAAAAGCCTCGACAATCCATCTAGAAATGTAATCAAGAGAAGCAGGAGAAAAAGGCTCTCTAGTGATCAGGAACAACTGATCATCCTTACGATAAGACTTAGTCTTATCAATATACCAATTGAGAGCCCTAACAGGACACCAAACTTTGTCCTCGCGCACTGACGAAAACCCAGAAAGCAGACAAAGAAAAATCTCAACAGGGCCAGAGGCAGCTGTCTGATTCTCGGCAATAAAAGAAGCCTTAGGAATCAATCTAACGCCTTTTCTCTCCCAGCGAACATGACCAGGAGTAAGGCAGAGAGCATGAAGAGTACTGCGCCTCTGCCCAGAGGCAAAAGCTACCAAAAAGAGCGTCTTAACCGTAAGATGATGAAGCGAGCTTCACCTAACGGTTCGAAAAGAGGTTTCGCCAAGGCCTCCAGGACCTTAGGCAGACTCCAAGACGGCACTAACCTAGAACAAGGAGGTCGCTTCAAAAAGAACGACCGAATCACACCACTTAGCAGCGGGGAATTGGAAATCCCCGAACCATCTGAGAAACCCGAATGAATGGCCCTGATCGTTCCGAACGGTAGCCTCGGATAGTAGAGATGGATCTCCCTTTGTCAAATAGCGAGATTAGAAAATCCGCAAATGAACCAATAGGAGCCGATAAGGGGTTTGATTTCGCTCTTTACGCCAAAGGAAAAAGACCGAAAGACGGGAATTATAAATCTCCCTAGTAGAAACTCTACGACTGGACAATAAAAATTCCGCGGCTCTATCACAGAGACCCGACTGTCTTGCAGATTCCCCGACAAGGGCCAAGCAGTCAAATGAAGGGACTCTGGATTGTGGTGAAGAATCCCCGAGAGGGGCTGCAACACCAGATCCACTCTTAACGGAAGAAGGAACGGTTGAGCCGCCAGAAGGCTCATTAGCTCCGGAACCAACTCCTCCTGGGCCAAAAGGGAGCTATCACAAGCACCCGAGCTTCCCTGATCTTTCCGCAAGACTCGCGGAATCAGCTGGAAGGGAGGAAAGGCAAATCCTCGAAGATTCTCCCAACTGAGAGAGAAAGCATTGAGAGCCCAAGCTCCCCAATCGCGGGCACAGGAGCAATATATCGGAAGTAGGTGGTTTAGAACCGACGCAAAAAGATCCACTTCTAGTGGATCCAGGTAACTGCAAATGCGGCGAAAGACCTCTGGATGGAGCATCCATTCCGATGGAAGACACCTGCCCCGAGACAGAAAATCCGCAATGAGGTTTTCCAGACCGGGGATGAAAGAGGCCACGGGTGTGATCGCCATGCGACAACACCACCTCCACAGCTGTGCTGCTAGGGCATTCAGGATAGCAGAACGAGTGCTTCCCTGCAGATTGACATAAGCCGCCACAGTGACATTGTCCGTGAGGATCAGAACTGAACGACTGAAAAGTCGACTTCTGAAATGAAGCAGGGTTAAAAGAACTGCCATAAACTCCAGGACATTAAATATGGGGAAGAGTCCCAAGATGAGACCAATCCCCGCGACCGCGCTGCCATTGCAATGTCCTCCCCACCCCAACCGAGAGGCGTCCGTCGAAACCGAGATCAACGGAAGGGGGGGGGGGGGGGTACGGAAGGACTTGCCTCGCGCAAGAACCTTTCTGGCCAGCATGAGCTGCCGAGACAATGGTGAGAAACCTGTCTCGACTGGGCCGAGCCAACTGATTCCAAATGTCCAACACAGCCCCCAGAAAAACTGGGCTGCAAGTAGGAACTAACTCTGACTTTTCCCAAAATATTAGGAAACCCAAGTCTTGAGTAAGATTGACGAGCAAACGAGTCTCGTCCAACAAACAATCGCGCGACTCCGCTAGGAGAAGCCAATCGTCCAGGTAGCAAACATAGCCGAAAGCCGCGTCGCCTCAGAGAGGCTGCCAGCACGGCTACAACCCGAGGGACTGGGCGCAGCCCGAAGGGAAGAGTGCGAAAGCGATAAGTCTCTGAGAGGAAGGAAAACCCCAGAAGATCGCGCAAAGCGCGATGAATGGGAAAGTGGAAATACGCATCTTCGAAAACTATCAAGACCGCGTAGTCCTTCCTCTTGATCAACGGGAGAATGGAGGCGAGAGTCTCCATCCGAAAATGTACTGAATTTTTCCCGAGCGCTTGGGAATAACAAAAGTCGGAGAAAGTGAAAAAGACAGACAGTCTCTTACCCTTTCTATAGCCCACTTTTTCAACAGAGATTCAATCTCTGATGAGGCACGAGAACGAGCTAGGGCCTGTGAGGTGACCGAGTTCCTATAGCCCCTCCGGGGAGCGGGGCGGACAGATCTATGAAGGATCCGTCTCGTCCGTCAAAGAGAACAAAAGCGTCCCCGGAGGTGGTCTCCCAAGCGGGGAGAAAGGAACGAAGACAGCCACCAACCAAGACGCGGACAGAGGCTCGCATCGACTTAGGATGAGCATGCAAACAAGACAGACCTGTTATCGCGCATCGCCAAATACAAAGGACCCGAGACGGAACATCCGAGAGAAGCAGTGCGATGTCCGACTCCTTAACCCAAAGGGACGTAAAGAACCAAGACTCTGCGACGGTACATGACCGAGGCAGCTGCAGTGGAAAACTATGACCACCGCAAACCAAACATGACGCTTAAAAGAAGCGCCGCTTCAATGCGTCCAAAAATAAAAACAGAAATACTCTCGGAGGAATCCCGCTGCCTGAACCTAAGCAAAGTCGAACCCTGCGCGCGGGCTGACTGAAAGTCAGGGAAAGTTTAGAACAAAGCAATCGCTTCTACCCCACAAAGGGAGAGCGACTAAGGCTCTGCCTGCCCCAGCGATTCGGAAACCGAAGCTTGAGAGGCCGCTTCCAAAACTGGTTCCGCCTGAAATGATCGTGACAAAGGATCACGAACAAAGGCCGAAACAGTCGGATTCACGCATGAACCGCCATAAGCCTCCTCACCCGACGGAGCCCCGAGGCTGCGAGAATAGGAGGCGCATGTGATCCCGTCACAGACAAAGAAGAATAAACCATAAAAGGCTAATTAGTCTCGATGTCCGACCCAAAAAAGGGACAAAAGCAGGGGATGTGATGCCTGGTACAAGGGACCAACCCTGAGTCTGGGCAAAGCCCATCTCACACCGAACATCTCAGCTTGAGAGACCGGAGGGTTAGCTAAACCCGATGGGCAAGGCAGGGAAAGCCTTGCCTCTTTTAGCCCCTTCCCTAGGCTTCTGATTGGCCCAAAAAGAGCCTAAGTCGAAACCCGCTTTTCAGAGCGTTTATTCGGTTTCGTTCGGATCCCCGAAGCCCTTCGGGAACACGAACCGAACCCTCCGCTGAGGGACGCTCACCTCCCTTTATGGGAGAAGTGCGCTGAGGGTATTGAACCCAAAGACGCGCACCAATTACCCATATCGGCTGAGCAAGAAGATGCAACAGCCATGGGCCGGGCGCCAAGTGCAAGGGCGGACCGGGATGACCCGGCAAAGGAACGCCAACAAAGGACTCAGCAGGCAGAGCCCCGCATGGTTCAACAAAAGTCTCCTCGCCCGGCGGCGCCAAGGGAATAGGAGGCACATGCGAATCCGACTCAGACAAAGACGAATCAATCACAAAAGGCTGATTAGTCTCAAAGTCAGACCCCTGAATAGGGACAGAAGTCAGGGTTGAAGTAGCCGGTACAAAGGACCAACCCTGATTCTGAGCAAAAGCCCGCATCATGCTGAACATGTCAGCTTGAGAGGAGCTAGCTGGGTTAGCCAGGCCAGACGGGCAAGAGGCCGGCAAAGCCTTGCCACTTTTTGCCTTCTTCTTGGCCTTTTTCTTGGCTGGCTCGACAAGAGTCGTAGCCGAAACCCTTTTCTTAGAACGCTTAATCGGATTCGTTCGGATCTCCGAAGCCGCTTCGGAAACACGAACCGAACCCTCCGCGGAGGGACGTTCACTTCCCTTAAAGGGATTAGAGCGCTCATGGCGTAAGCCCAAAGAATCGCCCAAATCACCCATATTGGCTAAGCAAAAAGATGCAGTAGCCATGGGTTGGGAGCTAAAAGCACCCAGTGCGGGGGCAGACTAAAGGCGTGTGAACCCGCTATTGGACCGCTAGAGAGCGGCAATAGGGGAGCACTAGTAGTCACGCACTCAGGTGAAAACACCTGTTGCTCCGAAGAGCGTCCATAATTGTTAGCTCGAGCATTCCCATTAGCTGGCAATGTAGACAGCCCAGGAAGTACTCGTTCCCCCATTGGCGTTTGCCGGGGGCTAGGGTTTGAGAACCCAGACCAACATGGACAAAGCCCGTGGGTTGCCCTGCAGTAGTGGGGCGCGTCTCCCCTAACGGATCAGAGCGAGTGAACGCTACCGTACGGGAAACAACCACCCCCCCCCCCCCCCCCCTGGTCTTGACGACCGGGGGATTGGATTTGAGATATCCAAACCACTAGAATATGACGCTACCCACCCCGAAACCACGGGCTTCGGAGTTGACAATCCAGACTCAGTTAACGCCACCCGTCCCGAAGCCGCAAGCTCCGAGACTGGCAAACTCTGCAAGGAAACACTACTAGGCAACTTACCCTTAGCCCTCCTCCCTCCCCCATGTACCGAAGTACTCGGGAGAGTTCTGGAAGGCCGAGTCGTCTTGCTAGACGACTCTTCGGAAGAAGCAGGTCTCCGTGACCTAGCTGCTTCTTCTTCCGAATTCATACCACTGCAATAAAACAGACAATAAAGTATACTTTTCGAAATAAGAAATACTTCAACTGAATGCAGTAAAATAAGAGTAAAATTTATTTGGGAGATACGCACAAAAGATTTTCACAGCCAAAAAACCGTAAGAACAAACACCGAACCCAAAGGCTCGGTGACAAACGGAAACACCCGCAAACACACAGAAATATCTACGTGGGGCTGACCGTGAAAGGGAAAAATAAATGCCAAGAAAAGGATATCAAAAATCCCTTGCGATCGGCAAAAGTGACTACTAAAACACACAGTACTATAATCTAAGCGAATATAGGTACCTAAAAGTGCTTTAAATGTGCGAAAAAGCGCACCTAAAAGATACTATACGACCTGATTTCAGGAGCGCTGTGACTATACGTCCTATCTCGTCGGGGGCGAGCAAGAAAGAGGAAGATGGCCGTAGCGTGTTGACGCGCGTGAGTGGCGAAGGGGACAATAGGATTACGGGGGGTGCGCACAATATTGTGACTCATTTGTGTTAAATTCTCGAAGGGGTCCCGTAGTCAAGACTACTGGCATAATAGGTAGGTATATATGATTGATTGCAGTAAATACCTCTAGTAATTTTATCTTGTAATCTCAAAAGATGGTCTATCGTACCTCTCTTTTTCCTAAAGGCCGATTGATACATAAATTTACCCTTTTTTTCTAGGGTCCATGTAAGCCTAGAGACTACCATCCGTTCCATTACTTTACACAAGTTAGACGTTAGAGCAATTGGTCTATATGATATGGGGGCAGAGGACACCTTACCAGGCTTTAAAATAGGAATAATTAATCCCGTATTCCAATTTAGAGGAACACTACACTGCGTCCAAGACAAGTTACATAACTTTAAAATAATATTTAAACTACAATCAGACATATGTCGAAACATAATATAACATAGTTGGTCTTGGCCAGGTGCTGTATCATTACTTTTTTGTATAGCATCCTTTAATTCCTGTAATGAGAACTGTTCATTTAATGGACTGTCATCATGAATATTATTGAATATAATATCCCGATTCATGTTCAAATTGTAGTTTATTTTGTTGGAATTGCGTTGTGTAATTATTATTACTAATTTGAGCATAATGATTGACTAACATATTAGCTTTGTCAATATTAATTATAGCTTGCTGATGTTCCTTAATAAGAACTGGAATTGTTCTACTGGACGTATTTCCTTGCATTCTCTTAATGACCCTCCACACTTTGGATAGTTTTGTGGTACTGGTAATATCAGAGCAATAGTTTTTCCAAGAGGCCCTCTTTGTTTGAATAATATGCCTCTTAGCTTGGGCCTTATGTTTCTTATAAAGTAGTAAGTCATATAAATTTCCCGTACGTTTTGCTTTAATTAAAGCTTTATTACGTTTTTTAATAATTTCTTCACATGTATCATCCCACCATGGAACAGGCGGCTTCTTTCTGGGGCGAGATTTTGGGATAGATTTTTCCGCAGCTAAAATAGCAGATGTTATCTTTTGTTCAAAATGATGAACATTTATGTCAATTAGTGATTCATTTACATATTGATCACAGACATTTAAATTTATCCCATTTTGCGGCCTTGAAGCACCAAGAGGGTGTAAAAAGCTCCTCGTGAGTTATATTTACACCAATATTAGTAGATACAATGAAATGGTCACTATTACAATTTTGATCGAGAACTGACCAAAGACATTTCGATGCCATTCTTGCACTAATAAAAGACAGATCTAAACATGATGATGTTCCTGTGAAAGAATTAAATCTTGTTCCTGTCCCATCATTTAGAGAGACTAAACCAGCATCAATGACATCTTCCACTGTTCTACCATTTGGCGTAGTAATTGGGCAACCCCATAATTCAATATAAGCATTAAAATCGCCACAGAGGAATACATTTTCCTTCATATTATTTACTATATCATAAAGAGGTTTGGCCTGGATAAGTTGTGTTCCAGGAAAATATACATTTACAATATTAAGCTTACCTTCATTAGTTATTATTTGACAAGCAACTGCTTCCAATTCACTTTCGAGAGCAATTTCAGAATAATGAAGAGTTTCTTTAACAAATATAAGTACTCCTCCTCCTCGCAGTTCACGGTCTTTACGTATAGCAGGTGAACAGCCATTTAAATTACATGGAACAAATTGTTTAAGCCAAGTTTCTTGGATACATATTATATCTGGTTTTGGATTAAAAGTTTCCAACAAGGTTCTAAATTCATACATATGAGCCCGAAAGCTGCAACTATTCCACTGCCATATTAATAGACCCATATTAACTACCCATTTGATGGGAGCACACTTTTCCTCATTTTGTGTGTACAGTTAAAGATATCTTTAGAGCCGATATCAAAATCTAGACATTCAGACAAAACAGTAGTCATATTTCTCACAATATTTGATAAAGATTACTTTCCATCTTTACCAGCCATAAAGATATTGAGAGCCAAAAAACTGAATATGTTAACTGGGTCTTCACATTGATGAAATGGCCAATCAATAGTTTGTGACTCTTTTTTAAAAGAGCATTGAGTTGAATCAGTCATTTCTGTTTTCTTGTTATCTTCAACAAAAACTGAATCATGATACTCATAATCAAAACTGCTACTCATAAAACTAGGATTAATCGATATTGGTTTGGATTTGTTGCCTTCCTCTACAGTATTACTTTTTGAGGTGCCAGCAATATTTGCTGGTCCAGCATATGTGTTGTCATTTTGTGCACGTGTTTTATTGGCTTGCTTAACGGTACTTGCATAGCTTATACCAGTTCTTTGTTTGATTTCATTGGCCTCCTTTGCTTCTTTAAACTTAGGGCACCCAGCATAAGCAGCGGAATGTTCCCCACCGCAATTTGCACATTCCGGAGAATATTTCTTAGTACATTCCTCAAATGTATGTTCCCCTCCACAACGCACACATTTTGACTTAGGGTTGCTACAATTTGTAGCGATATGTCCAAACATTTGACATTTATAACAACGGGTTGGACCCATTTCAATATGTCGGATTTCATGGATGAAACAATCTACTTTAACTGTATTTGGAAGAGTGTCACGAGTACCAAGCTTAACAATTTGTGTAGGTGTACCACTTCTAAATACTCGCTTAATATAAGGGAAATTACCAGTTATAAGAGATTTAACTTCCTCCTCACTCATATCAATAGGTATTGGGTAAATTGTACCAAAAGACATGGGTTTAAATGGCTCTGGTTCTTTTACAATGACCTCGTAGCTTCCAAGTTTTTTAATTAAAAGCAACTTTTTACATTGGATTTCCGAGCATTGTACTTTAAGTTTGCCATTGGGCAGTCGGAATATTGCCTCCAAGGGTCCAGAAATCTCATCATTCAAAATTTGTCCTAGTTCTCTATGATGAACTTTGGAAATATTTATAGTTTTACCTTCAATATATACAGTTTTAGTCTTATTTTGTCTTTTAGTACGTCTATCATTGCCTTCATTATTAGTAGATTCAGCACTATTTGATCTAAGTTTTCGCTTATTGCGAACTACAGTAAAATCCATATCTTCACCTTCATCCGTCATTATCAGATACTTAGCTTCAATATTTCTGCAACCGGGCTGACTCGAAAACAAACAGCAACTGCTGAAGTGTGTAGATTAAGTCGCTCCGGTACTCTAGACACAGATACGTTTCCCGCCTTAAATATTAAAGACTAGTGACAAATATACGTCCGTACAAATATACAGCTTATAGCATAAACCACCGATATAGAAGCCACTCTACCTCACTTGTTGGATCGCAGCTTCAGGTCACCTCCGCATACACTTCCCAAGCTCAAGTCCGTCACCGTGTCTGATCTCGTGTCCGTGTCGTGTCTGTTCTCCCCGAGTATGAACTTTTGAACTTTTATTTCATTAATGGTGCCTCAGCTGCTAGGGCTATTTGCACCAAACCTTACATTATAAAAGAAAATTAAATCACACTGATCATTTATAAACTCTGCGCAAAGTTTTATCAAATTCTTAGAAGTTATCAAAAAAAAAAAAAAAACTCTTTAAAAATTAAAAATACCTTACAACTAAAACATTTTCTTCTCATACAATACAAATTTATACCACACATGCGACTCACAATTTCATCACCCACCGCAACCTCCCAGCAATACCCGGTATAGGCCCGGTGACCTCATGCCGCTCCGTTTACCGACAATTTAAGGGGCTAGCCCAGTCAGCTATCAACTCACAGGAGCTCTAGCAATCGAGGCCACCAGGCCCAAACACGAGCAGCCAATGAGGCAAGGGGGCAATTTCATTGCGAATCCACACAGCAGCAACTATAAATCAACTTTACACTCCTCAACAAACTCCATCACCTCTTTAAAGGGGGCCTTTCCCCCAAGCAAAGAACGAAGATTACATTCACTTATTCCTATAGAATTCAGTTTTGTTTGTAGTTTTATTCTCTGAATTCGATATTTTTTGCATTCTAATAAAAAGTGACCAACTGTATCGGGCTTTAAACATACCTCACATAAACCATTGTGGTGTTTTTTAATCTGGTATTGAAAGAATTTCAAGGATTTACCTGAACCCATACGAAGACGATGGAAAATTACCTCACTTTTCCTATTACCACCCCATTTGCTTTGTTTAAATTTTACATTGGGTTCTATGTCTTTCAGAGTATTTCGTTTATATTTATTCCAGTGTTGTTGCCATTCAACTTTTAGTTGCAATTAAGTGGCATGTTTTATTTCATTTAGATTCAACTTAATGTGCAAATCAACACGACTTTTATTAGCAGCTTGTTTAGCAATACTATCAGCATTCTCATTACCAGCTACACCACAATGGCTTGGAACCCAGTCAAAATGAACATCAATTCCCTGATTACCAATAGAACAGAGGATAAGTTTAATATCACAGATAATAGGATTATTCGTCTGATTATGTGATAATGCTTGTAATGCACTCATTGAATCACTAAAAATACATACAGCAGTAGGTTCCACCTCCGAAACCCAAATTAAAGCCATATAAATAGCTGCTAATTCAGCCGAAAAAATAGAAGTCTGTGGAAGTAACTTATAACCACGGGAATACTTATACAGTGGAACACAGAAACCACAGCCAACTTTTCCATGGACAGGGTCAACCGAACCATCTGTATATATATGAAGATAAGAAAACCATTTCTCATTAATATTCTGAATAGCATTGTTTCTATTAATATACTCGTTCTGCACACCAACAGCCAATGGCTTGATGGAAAAGTGAACATTACTTTTAAAATAATACCAATATGGAAAAACAGAACGGACACGATCAGTGAGATCAAGATCAGAAACATTACCACGAAAACCAAAGGGAATGCGGCCTTTCTTATTCCACTTTTCTTCAAAGTAATGCTTCTGCCAGCAATCTTCAAGTAAAATATGACATGGATGATCTGTATTACTTCTAATCAATTCTGAATAAATATTGCACAAGTATTTGCGGGTTAACTGAAGCGGGGGTTCTCCACACTCTATTTGTAATTTCGTTAGTGATGTCAGACATAACGCCCCGGTACAAATCTTAAGAGCTTTATACTGAATTCCATTTAACATATTCTTAACAGAATCAGAGGCAGAGTCAAATGCTTCACAACCATACTCAAGAACTGGTCGTATTAAAGCTCTATATATGTTAAGGAGGGAAGTACAGTTCGCACCCCATTTACAACCAGCAATACAACGCAAAAGATTGATTTTTACTTTACATCGATCTAAAATATACTTAATATGGGTACTCCATGTTAATCTGGAATCAAAAATCAAACCAAGAAATTTAGCAGACTTTTTAAATTCTATATCTTTATCGGATATTCTTACAGACATTTTATTTAACTGACTCTTCAAAGAAAACATTACTGCAACTGATTTTTTAGCAGAAAGTTTAAATCCCCATTGCCTACACCACTTGGAGATACAATCAAGGTCTGATTGGAGATGTTTATTCAATAAATTAGTATTTCTATGAGTTTTCCATAGTGCAATATCGTCAGCAAATTGACATATTTTAGCATGAGATATATGTTTATATAAATCATGTACAGATATATTAAATAATATTGGACTAATGACACTACCTTGTGGCACTCCGTTTTCTACAATTTTAGTATTTGATAATGTACCATGAACCTTGACTCTAATAGTCCTATCTGACAGGAAATCATTAATCCATCTAATTATACGCCCGCCTAAACCAAACTCTTGTAATTTTATCAACACCCCTTTTCTCCATACCATATCATAAGCCTTCTCTAGATCGAGAAATATAGCCAAGGTACTTTCCCTATTGGCGAAACCAGTTTGGATCGAAGATTCCAAGTGTACTAAATGATCTATCGTTCTACGACCTTTACGAAAGCCACTTTGATTACCATTAATAAAACCATTAATTTCAAGGAACCAGTCTAACCTGCTTGTTATCATACGTTCCATAACTTTGCACAAAGTGGCCGTTAATGAAATTGGCCTATATGAAATGGGATCAAAGGGATCCCTACCTGGCTTAAAAATGGGTATCAAAACGGCTTCCTTCCACTGACTAGGACATTCACCTCTTTTCCATATTTCATTTAGTATAACTAGTAAAATTTGACGAGTGGTATGTGGAAGCTCTTTCAGAATATTAGCCCCAATACCATCAGCGCCCGGAGTAGTACATTTAGCTGTAGAAATGGCATCATCAAGTTCTGTTATTGTAAAATAATCATTAATTGGCGTATCATTTCCTTTATTGCTAATAATGAAATCATCTTCAGCTTTCCTTTTAACTTGCTGAAAAACCTCCTCGTAATTGTTTGTACTACTTGTATTACTAAAAGTATCCACCAGCATATTTGCCTTTTCTTCATTTGAAACTGCAATATTTGTGCCCTTAGTTAAACAAGGGATAGACTTAAAAGAACGTGAATGCGAAATACTCTTAACCCTATCCCAAATACATTTAGTAGATGTTTGTGGATTAATAGTAGCACAAAAATCCTGCCAACTTGTACGCTTAGTTTGATTAACCACACGACGACAAACTGCTTTTTTCTTCTTATATTCAATATAGTCTTTTGGAAGTCTTGTTCGTCGAACAGTTCTAAGGGCGTGTCTCTTTTCCTTTACTGCTTGCTCACATGCAGCATTCCACCAGATTACAGGATGTTTCTTTTTAATAGAGGGCTTAGTTTTTGGAATAGAGTTATTTAAAGCAATATTAAGCTGATCAATAAAATTTATATATATAGTATCAATTGACTGATCCAGTTCTGGATATGAAATATTATCACATTCTGCATGAAATGTTCCCCAATCAGCCCGTTTTATTGACCATTTTGGTGTGAATGGGAGGTATGTCTGTGGAAACTGAACGCCATAATCAATTATAATCGGAAAATGATCACTGCCCCAATTATTTTCTAAAACTTCCCAAATACATTTAGCAGCTATATTATTTGATGTCCATGTTAAATCCAAGCATGAAGTATTACCACTGTGTTCATCTAATCTTGTACCAGACCCCGTATTAAGGCACACAAGGTTGCCATTTTCCATAGCCTTTTCTATATTAAGACCATTCGAATCAGTTTTGGAACTCCCCCATAACGTATTATGACCATTAAAGTCACCACATATAAAAACAGAGCTGCCAACGACAGAAAACACATGATCTAAAAAATTATCCTCAAGTTTTAAGCACGGATTATAAATATTAACAACTGAAATCCAATTCGTGTTATTGATGTAGACATCAATGGCTAATATTTCAATGTCAGATTTAGGTAAATCAATAACTTTATAAGACAACCCTTTTTTAATAAGTGTCAGGCAACCGCCACCCTGCCTTTTATTATCAGATTTCCTGTCTTTTCTTATCGTTTCATAATCATATAAATTAAAATAATTCTTATCCTTCAACCAAGACTCCTGAATACAAATGATATCCGGTTTGGGGTTAAAGTCATTTGTTATAGCTACCTTAAATTCAGCCCCCTGTCTAACTATTGATTTAGCGTTCCATTGGAGGAAACGCATAAGAAAGCAAAGTAGCACAAAAGAAAAATAAAACTTATTATTCATTTCACGGTTTATGATTCTTTCTATGAGAGTTTTTACGTCTTGAAGACGATTGACAAGATTCACCATCTGATGTAATCTTATCGGACGATTTACCAGGATCTGACAAATTTATTTTAACATTACTTTTTTTGGAATCATTACCAGTTTCATTTTCACTTGTGTTACCAACTTTCCTTTGCTGAGAATTTTCATTACATGTCTTTCCAGATAAATCCTTATGAAAGGCCTGTTTGAAGAGATTTTTCATTGCGTATTGAATGTCATCCTTACTTTTAACTTTATCACTGCGACTTATTTGAATGGTTCCAATCATAAGCATTGCCAGTGCTGGCCCTATTTCTACCATACTATTATCATCTGTTTGGGTACTTTCCGTTACTTCAGTTTGTGTGGTTGCATCTACATATACACCTTTATTTCTGGTTGCACTTTGAGGCTTACTAACAATAGCAGGAGGATCTAAATTACACTTATCTTCACTACATTCCTCAACTACCTTAGATTCATTATTAACAGAGTTGTTCGGCGACTGAGATTTAACTTTCTTAGTTGCATCAGCATAAGATATGTTAAGAGTAATTCTGGTTTGATGAATTTGTTTTTGTATTTTAACATCCTCACATCCAAGGTAAGCTGCAGAGTGAGTACCTCCACATCTACAACATTTAGGGTTTTCCTTACTTTTACAATCCTTAAATTCATGTTGGCCACCACATCTAACACATCTCTGAAAGCTTTTACAACTACTGGCAATGTGTCCAAGCCTTTGACATTTAAAACATCGAATAACTGGCGGGATATATGGTCTAACTTTATATATTTGATATCCAACGCACAAATCATCAGGAATATTCTTCCTGATAAATGTAATACATACTGCCAAAGATGGTTCAACCTTGCCATTCTGTTTTCTCGTTAATCTCTTAGCCTCCACTACCCCATCATTTTTACAGGCCTGCACTAATTCTTCTACATCAACATCAAGTGGAATACC
Source organism: Heliocidaris erythrogramma (assembly GCA_025617745.1). Taxonomy (NCBI): domain Eukaryota; kingdom Metazoa; phylum Echinodermata; class Echinoidea; order Camarodonta; family Echinometridae; genus Heliocidaris; species Heliocidaris erythrogramma. Next base: position 11,538,043 of record CM046873.1, on the reverse strand, counting down.
AGAAATTACACCTCTACATTTGATTTCACTACTAGGATATTCTGTGGATACAGTCCACTTACCCAACTGCGTTATCTGTTTAAGTCTCTCTGCCTGAGAGGCAGTGTGACATTGTACTGCAATACCACCATTAACTTTACTGACTGTTTTAACAAAATTTTGCCCAATCGTATTCAAACATTTAGCAATATGAAGTGGGTTTACCTGTGCAAGATTGACATCACTTGATTTAATAATGATATTCTTTATGCCAGTTGTATTAGTCGTATCCTTAGAAATGAACGTACTTTTCTTTGTTCTTTTGTGGGTAACAACCTTGAAAGTATCACCATCACTACCCGAATCAGAATCATCATTACTCGTATTAGATAAGTCCCTTTTACGATTAATGTTGCTAATATTACTATTACCTCCATTATCGTCTTTACTTTGAGCTTGACTAATAAGTCGAGACAAAGTAGATCTTTCCTTAGCCTCAGGCTGAGAAGCAAGAAGCTTATCACTGTTAACATTCAAAAAATCCATTAAATCATCCTCGGCATTGTACCCGAGTTCACGGGACATGCTGCTTAGAAATAAGATACTATAATACAAAAGTGTACTGATCTTAGTATTAAATAGGAAAAGTATGTACAGAGCAAATTCCTGCTTACCAAACTACTCGATACAGCAATACAAAAGCCAAAAAGATGCACCCTTTAGCCACAGCGTCGGGTTCACCCGTGAAACGTAATCACTCTCCTCAAGAACTCCACTTCTCTCCTCTCGCACCTCTATCAAAGAACTAACACGTGAAAAAAAAAACTATCCCTCGTGCTCGTTTTAACTCGAACTCTCACTTGTCAACTCGGCTCTCTCTCTCTCAAAAATCTAGCTCCGTTCTCAATCAGAATCAGAATCTGTCCCCTCATAGCCTCTCCCCGAGTATCTAATTTGATCCTCTATTTATAACCTTTCCTAACTAAGGAAAATCTGTATGAGCGGAAAAGCATTACAATACTAAATATTTCTATTTCTAAAAAGGACTTCCTAAAATGTGTCCTAACGGAAACCATTACAATACCAGGTATTTCTATTCAGACCTATAAACACAATACCGTCTAGACAGAGGACTGTTCGAAATGCTTGTCATTCAAACTAATGGGCTGGCACAAGCTTCAACCGACATACAGCCTTAATGCTATGCATAAATGAATCAATTTGCAATTAATTAACCTACATGTCACTATACCTTGTCTGGTAGATTAACAAAAAGAATAAAAATAAATTTCCTTCCTGACACTTACGTGAAAATCCCTTTCATCAGCTCCTTGAAGCTATCCAGCGTAGCTATGATTATTTTTCTTGAAACACAAATGATTCTATGATCTGTAATTTGTTCCTTTTTATCATGTGTGCAATAATTGTGCAGTCAATCTGGGGCATGTTTCTAGGCAAACGAATCAGGGGCTCGGGAGTTTCAGCCCACGCCGAAATTTTAAACTTGTTTGCTTACAAAATGAAATCAAATAAAAATCGGTATGCCGCCCCCTCACTTGCCCCATGATTTGTTGCCCATGAACCATATGTTATAATCTGTATATTGCATTTCAAGAGAGCATTAACTTTTATATTGATAAGTAAGCTATTTGTTGTTTTTCCCCATAATTTTGTGAAAGATGTGGTGATGATGATGATGATGAAGGCACAATATGGCATTCGTTCTGAAGTGTGATGGTGGATTAGTGTATACAGCCTTATGCAATCCTGAATAACTGGATGATAGACTGATTTGTGTGGGGGTTTCTGTTGATGGACTTATTTCACAAGAAGAAAAAGGAAGAAGAGGAAGAAAAAAAATCTTTGCTTTGTTTGTTGCTGTTTTAGTTGTTGGGTTGTTTGTTGCTTTTTTTTGTTCTGTTTTGTTTTTTTGTTTGTTTTCTTTTGGGGGTTTAATTTATTTATTTTATTTTATTATTTTTTTTTTATTTATTTATTTATTTATTTATTTTATTTTATTTTATTTATGTTTTATTTATTTATTATTATTATTATTATTTATTTATTTATTTATTTATTTATTATTTTTTTTTTTTGGGGGGGGGGGGTACATGCACCAGCAGCCAGTGCATGGTGGTACATATGGGGTCATGGGGAGCACATTTTCTCTTTGTACTTCAGTTTCACTTCAGATATGATATGCAAGATCTGCAAGGCACAAGGAAAGCGTTCAATGAAGGGAAATGCAATATCGACGGAGGGCTTCTTCTTCTTCTTCTTCTTCTTCTTCTTCTTTTTTCTTCTTCATCCTCTTGTTCTTGTTCTTGTTCTTCCTCCTCTTCCTCTTTTTTTCTTCTTCATTTTTTTCTTCTTCCTCTTTTTCTTCTTCCTCTTCCACTTCCTCTTCCTCTTCTTCTGTTTCTTCTTTGTCATCTTCTTCCTCTTCCCCTTTTTCCTCTTCCTCTTCTTTTTTTATTCATCTTCTTTTTCTGCTTCCGCTTCTTCTCCTTTCTCTTCCTTTTTTTTTCCTCAACTACTTCTTTTTCTTTTTTTTCCTCTTCCTCGTCCTGTTCTTCCTCTTTTTCCTCCTCCTCTTCTTCCTCTTCTTCCTCTTTTTTTCATCTTTTTCTTTTTCTTCGTGTTCATCATCTTCTGCTCATTTTGGCTGCACAAGTAGAATTCAATTTTATGTTAATTAGTTATAAAAACTCATGAATATTCAAATTTATACTTTCAATAACTTACGCGCTGCGCGCACGCCAAGATCTGATTTTCGATTGTACACTGACAAAATTTCGGCTTCATAGGCTAATACATGAAAAACGGGAGCAGTGTGCACTTTTGACCCGCCGGACATTTCCCCAGGGAAATTCGGATGCAGAAGCGGAGTTGAGCCCCTCTGATTTCCATGCATAATATTGCCTTCTCCATCGATAATTGCATAATAGTCCGTATACATGTACATGTATATACGGCTAAATGCACTCAACCTCCACAAGCAAGGAACGATATATTTTATTTTATGTACAGACCACACGCAGATGAGGGTGATCCCTATAGCTAGAAGGTCCGATAGTTAGCAGGTCCGATAGGCCGACACCCAATAGATAGAAGGGTCGATAGACCGAATGTACGAGAGGGTCCAGTAGACAGGAGGCTCTATAGACCGAATCGGCAGGAGGGTCTGATAGTCCGAAGGTTCTATAGATCGAATGACCAACGGGTCCGATAGTCAGAAGGTCCGATAGATAGAAGGTTCTATAGACCGAATCGGCAAAAGGGTCTGACAGTACGAAGGTTCAGTAGGGCTCCGATAGTTAGAAGGTCCAATAGACCGACAATAACTACGTAAAAAAAGTAAAAAAGATGAAAATAAAAGAAAGGGAAAGAAGAGACAAAGAAAAGAAGAAATCAGAAAGGAAAGAGAAGAAGCTCACTAGCATTATTAAGGTTATTTACCGATGCCCATTATATTTTCATTATTGATATTAGTTATTCATATAATCGCCATATTTATGTATATAAACCAATGGCAAATATATTAATAAGTCATATTCTTATGGAAGTTATTTGGTTTGCATCTTGAATCTCTAGCTAATGTTATGCTATTTTTCTACTCAAAGAATGTTAGCAACATATAAACTGAAAGGAATCGAGCGGCAAGTTGACCTAAAGGGGCTAAAGAGATGAATTTTCAGAAATAATGGCCCGTGACCAATAGTCTCTTCCCAATATGAGAACGGAAGATGCCGATAACATGTTACACAGATTATGAGAACGGAATAACAATACGCTAGAACCTATTCCCAGGAAACAAAATTCTCCTTTTTTTTTTCTTTCTCTCTCTTTCGCTCGCTTTGCTCGCTCATACAATCAAGAAACTAGGCCTAGATTGTTTCTTGCAGCAAGCACCTCTTACGTCCTGCAGCAACAAGAAGCCCGAACATCATAATATTTGGGCAGTGAGGTATCCGACTATTCTCGAATTCCCCCCACCCCCCCCCCCCCCAAAAAAAAATGGTATAATTTACCCGACAGAGTCCACAGACTAAAATTTGCCACAAGGTAGTAGTATGGGTGTAGTCGGTGAACATTCAAAAAGTATAAAAGCTGACATCATAGCTTGTAGGAAAATATCACCTGACAACCCTCAAAAAAAAAAATTGAAACGCCCCCTCCCAAGAAGGTGGTAGGGCCTAATATTTATCGGTCAGAATCTTTTGTTGTCAGAATCTTATCTTTTGTCACTTTTAATGAAAATTCAACTATAAAATGTGCACCCCATAAGATTTCTTTGTTTAAAAAATAACACTTGTGTTAGAAGGAGACGCCCTTTCCTCAGCTTGCTCCATTAGAAAAAATGATTCGGGCATGATGGGCCTCGGGGCTTAAGTGTGCACCATATAATTAGATTACCATGTTTCAAAAAATGGTAAGCGTTCCACATTGCCAAAAGGCCTACATCGGTTTAGTGGCAAAATTAACCGGGGGGGGGGGGGGGCTGAGCTGCATGGGCGTGGCGGCACCAAGGGGGGCATGGGGGGCATTTGCCCCCCCCCCCCCCAGTCAGAAGCTTTGCCCCCCAATAATTTTCGGAGTGAAAAAAATAAAAGGGTGGAAAATTATTTTGTCCGCCCTTGCCCCCAACATTTTCTTTTGCCCCCCATTTGCCCCCCCCCCCCACCACCACTTCAAAAATCCTGGTGCCGCCACTGTGCATGAGTGGACCACCCCCGCCCCACGGTGATGATGATGATGCTCTGATAAAAATGCTTTTAACCTGTTGAAAATATATAAAACAAAACTTTAAAAGAAGTTCCCCATTTTTTATTTTTATTTTTTTGTTTGGGGGGGGGGGGTGTGCCTATAGTGCATCGGTTTATTACAATACTCATAGAAGAAGATAAGGCCTTACTCTTTTCCTTTTATAAAACCTTATTGTATCCACCTTAAAACCTTATTGTATCCACTTATTTTACCCTTTTTACGTTATTGTCGGTCTATCGGACCTTCTAACTATTGGACCCCTACTGAACCTTCGGACTATCGGACCCTTTTGCCGATTCGGTCTATAGAACCTTCTGTCTATCGGACCTTCTGACTATCGGACCCCGTTGGACATTCGATCAATAGAACCGTCGGACTATCGGACCCTCCGCCGATTCGGTCTATAGAACCGTCTGTCTATTGGACCCTCTCGTACATTCGGTCTATCGAACCTTCTGTCTATTGGGTGTCGGTCTATCGGACCCGCTAACTATCGGACCTTCTAGCTATAGGGCTGTTATCCGCAGATACACTCATAGTAAGTTTACTAAATTTCTCTGTATATCTATCTTTGTTTATTGACTTTTTCGACGTCGCTGTAGGGTCTAATTACACCCATGAATATGTTCATATATTCTTGTTGTACTAGATGTATCGCATTATATGTTTCCTTTATATATTATTATATTATTGTTTGTTGTGTATATAATATGCGTTCATACATCTTAGTTATTTTTTTTTTTTTGCCGTTTCTGTCGTACTCATGTGGATCTGAAGAAGGGCTAATTGCCCGAAAGCTAATTAAAAGCGTGGTACCAACAGCTACGTCTGCAGATGTACTCATTTTGTTGCCTCTATATAATTAGCACCCGAGTACACTACCCCACCATGTTAAAGAGTGTGAGCCAATTGTTGCTCTTTTTTATATATATATATATAAAATATAGTTCTGCTTCGGACTTGCAAAGTTATAGACAAAATAGGAATGAAAAGTCCGTATACGATGAAAAAATTCGAATTTTCGGCCATAGGCCTTCATCAGGAAATGATGAAAATTTATTAGATAGGTACACAAAAGAGCGTGAAGCGCAAAAAAAAAAAACAACGCAAAAGCTCCATGGATACCAGCGCAACCATGGTAGAGATCAGGAAGGAGAGGAGAGAGAGAGAGAGAGAAAGAGAAAGATATAGAGGCGTAATAGAGCAGAAGCGCAGAAAGGGAGAAAGCTCCATGGAAACTCGCGCAACCATGGTAAAAGAAGTTAAAGAGGAGAGAGAGAGAGAGAGAGAAAGAGAGAAAGAAATAGAGATAGAGGCGTAATAAAACGTCATAAAAGAAGAGAAAAAGAAAACAAAAAAGGAGAAGCGCTAAAAGGGACAAAGCTCCATGGAAACTCGCGCAACCATGGTAAAGAAAGTTAAGAGGAGAGAGAGAGAGAGAGAGAGAGAAACACGTCACAAAGAAAGAAAGGGAAACAAAAGAAAACAAAAAAGCGAGAAGGAAGGAAAGGGAGAGAGGATGACGTAGTAAAACGTCATAAAGAAACCAAGGGAAGATGAAAGAGAGAAAGGGGTGGTGGAAGGGGGGAGAGAGGGGGAAGGGAAAAGAAGAGAGGAAAAGAAAAAAAAAAGGGGGGGAGAGAGAGAGAGGGAGAGGAAAAAGGAAAATGTAGAAAGGAAGATGAAGCACAACGGAAAGAAAAAAAAAGAAAAGGGGAAAAGGAGGAAGTAGTGAAGAAAGAGAGTAAAGAGCAAAAGGAAGAGAGGGAGAGAGAGGAAAAAAGTAGAAGAAAAGCAGAACGAAGAATGGAAGAGAAAGGTGGAAAGGACAAAAAGAAAACATTCAACTCGTACGAAATGATCGAAATGTTACATTCATCCCACGAGGATGAAGGGTTCCCAGGTGGAAAATCAGTCTTTCCTCCCTTCTCTTCCTGGATAGATCATCGCCATTGCACTTGATGGCGCCGATCACTTTGAAGTCTTCAACCGAGTGGCCGGGGAGGTTGAAGTGGCGTGCAACAGGCAAGCCACTGGTGTTCAGACGTATGGAACGTAGATGTTCAGTAACCCGGTCCGCTAGACGCCGCTTGGTTTCCCCCACGTACAGTAGATTGCAGGCCTTGCAACAAATCACGTAGATTACATTCTCCGTCGTGCAGGTGAAATTATCATGGATGGTGAAATTGCCCTTGGGGCCACTGATGTTACGTTCTGTAGAAAGACAGGAGCATGTCTTGCATCGTGGGCGGAGGCAAGGACGGGAATCTAGGTCTCTGTCAGCAGGTTGGACTCTGGTGTGGTTTGAATGGACCAAGGTTGATCTCAGGCTTTTGTCCTTCCTGAATGCTGTTAGAGGGGGTTCGCTGAAAATGTGAGAAGTTGAGGGGTTGTCACTCAGCAACTTGAAATTTTTCTTGATGGTAGACGCGAGTTTAGCATTCGGCTCATTATACGTTAACACCAGGGGAACGCGGGATGATGCCTTCTTCTCACTCCGTCTCAGAGCTTCTATCCGAGTAACTCTTGCTGATCCGAGTAACTCTTGCGCCGCCAAGAAATCAGCAAGAGTTACTCTTCTTTTCCCTTCCCCCTCTCTCCCCCCTTCCACCACCCCTTTCTCTCTTTCATCTTCCCTTGGTTTCTTTATGACGTTTTACTACGTCATCCTCTCTCCCTTTCCTTCCTTCTCGCTTTTTTTGTTTTCTTTTGTTTCCCTTTCTTTCTTTGTGACGTGTTTCTCTCTCTCTCTCTCTCTCTCTCTCTCTCCTCTTAACTTTCTTTACCATGGTTGCGAGAGTTTCCATGGAGCTTTGTCCCTTTTAGCGCTTCTCCTTTTTTGTTTTCTTTTTCTCTTCTTTTATGACGTTTTATTACGCCTCTATCTCTATTTCTTTCTCTATTTCTCTCTCTCTCTCTCTCTCCTCTTTAACTTCTTTTACCATGGTTGCGCGAGTTTCCATGGAGCTTTCTCCCTTTCTGCGCTTCTGCTCTATTACGCCTCTATATCTTTCTCTTTCTCTCTCTCTCTCTCTCTCTCCTCTCCTTCCTGATCTCTACCATGGTTGCGCTGGTATCCATGGAGCTTTTGCGTTGTTGTTTTTTTTTTTTTTTGCGCTTCACGCTCTTTTGTGTACCTATCTAATAAATTTTCATCATTTCCTGATGAAGGCCTATGGCCGAAAATTCGAATTTTTTCGAATTTTTTCGAATTTTTTCCTATTTTATATATATATATATATAAAATAGGAATGAAAAGTCCGTATACGATGAAAAGTCCGTATTCGAATTTTCGGCCACAGGCCTTCATCAGGAAATGACGAAAATTTATTAGATGGGTACACAAAAGAGCGTGAAGCGCAAAAAAAAAAAACAACGCAAAAGCTCCTTGGATACCAGCGCAACCATGGTAGAGATCAGGAAGGAGAGGATAGAGGGAAAGAGAGAGAGAAAGAAAAGAGATAGAGGCGTAATAAAACGTCATAAAAGAAGAGCAAAAGAAAACAAAAGAGGAGAAGCGAAAAAAAAGGGAGAAAGCTCCATGGAAACTCGCGCAACCCTGGAGCTTTCTATTTTTTTTTTTTTTTTGCTTCTCTTTTATTTTATTGCACATCCATACATTCCTTTGTTGCGTCATTTTTTAGCGCTCACTTTACGCGTCCAGCTTCTTTTCTTTTTTTACTTGTATCATGGCTACTCATGCGTCTTTTTAAATTTTTGCATATTATTGTTTGAAATTACGCACCAACTTTTCCTTCCTTTGTGGCGTCACTACCTAGCGCTTACATCATGTGTCGAGCTTACTTTTATTATTTTTTATTATTTGTATCTTGGCAACTTATGCGTCTTCTTATTTTTTTGCATTAGATTGTTTATTTTCAGCTTACTCTGATAAAGGTCTTTGACCGAAACGTCAGTCCAAATTTTTGGCTCCTGCGGTGTTTTTATTTGACTTCCGAGTATTTATTTACTCTTTCTTTCATATATATATATATATATGTGTGTGTGTGTGTGTGTGTGTGTGTATACGAACTTTTTGTGACTTTCAAAAATAAATTTCAAAAGTATCATTTTTATTTTTATTTTTTTGTAATCCTGTAGTCTCATTAGTACATGGATGTTATCCACATTCCACATGAGGCTTAGCATTACATAATATAGCCATTTATTATTGCTCTTTTTACTTGTTGAGTTATTTTTTTTAATATTTTGTGCCTATATTACTTGTATATTCGTATTTCGTATAAAATTGTTACCAATTTATGCTATACCTTATTGCTTATTTCTGTTACATCAGGGCCATGATGCAAAACAGTTTTATACTGATCATGCTTTTATCCTCTATGAATAAGTTCAAATGAATAAATAAATGGATGCATAAATACAGTCCGTATAAAAAAGTATACACAACTTTGATAGCTTCTAATTAAAATGTTATAATCAATGTGAGTTTGAAATTTATTCCATGGTGAAGAATATCTTCTTGTCTGTCTAATGATACCTCATTCATGACATATCTGCCATGGATGACCGAGCACCAGGGTTTTTAAAATGAGTCAGTAAGTCGAAATTTCTTTGTTCCAAGTGTGGGCTGATGGAACGAATGTAAGTCAAGCCATATCATTATGAATATGCTACTTTAGTCTAAAATCATTTTTAAAGTTAAATTCTCCTTTGTGCTTCAATGCTTCATTCTTTAAAATGATCCATAAGCTTTCTAAGCTTTCATATGACCTTGTCTCAATCCATATCATAATAGAGCCTTTTTGGATGTTTGGCTGGTCTACTAGAAAACTACATTGGAAAAATAAACTCAAGACAATTTCAATAGCCCTGTCTATCACCTTTAGAAATGTGCGAACATTACAATGGTGTATCACATAATCCGAACCTGATTTCTATGGGCAGTCTGTACAATAGGTCTTTGAAATGAAATAAAGAGATGTAAATTTATTTCTGTTCAGTTTTAAAAACTTTAAGATTAAACTCTAGTTGTTTTATTACATGGATGTTATCCACATTCCACATGAGGCTTAGCATTACATAATATAGCCATTTATTATTGTTAGAATAAATAAATGGATGCATAAATACAGTCCGTATAAAAAAGTATACACAACTTTGATAGCTTCTAATTAAAATGTTATAATCAATGTGAGTTTGAAATTTATTCCATGGTGAAGAATATCTACTTGTCTGTCTAATGAAGAGATGTAAATTTATTTCTGTTCAGTTTTAAAAACTTTAAGATTAAACTCTAGTTGTTTTATACTTTTTTTCTTGTTTGAAGGATTTTTTTTATTATGTAAAATACATGAAAGCTCATACTTTTTCTACTCTATTTTCAGGTATCTACAAAAGGAGCTTGATCGCAGAGCCGGATATACCAACACCAGAGAATCATGGATGGAAGATGGTAGATGGAAGATGGAAGAGGGGGATCTGGTCATGAGCTGTATGGATCTTTCTCCTGCTCCAGATAGCGTAATAGAGCTTGCGTATTGTTCTGGTAGCTGCAAAAGGCATCAGTGTGGCGATGCAGACATCTGCTCATGTTTGCCGGACAATGTTCCTTGCAACGATATCTCAAAATGTGCTCGAAGTAACTGTTGTAACATTATTGGACGCAATGCCATTTCATGTGACATTGATGATGACACCGATGATAATGGAAGTGGTGATGAAGTGGAGATGCCTATGGCTATGTAGTAGCTCAAGTGAATGTGACCCCCCCCCCCCTCCCCCCTTATGTGGGATAGTGCCAGATGTAAACTGATTTATCCATGTATATAACATGCGCTAACAATGAACTAGATACACAAGTCTTGTGTGACAATCTCACACTATAGACATCCATGCTTCCACCCTCCCCCTGCATTCATAGATGTACTAGAAATCAATCAATAAATAAATAAATACAAGTGTAAATGACTCTAACGAGGATAGCTCGATATGAAAATGAACTTGATGTACAAAGTCACGTGTTAACAAGCTCCCATCCTGCACCCTGCCAATAGGGGTATTATAACCATTTTAATTAATGAATTCTTAATTTTTTGAGTTCGTAGTTCTTATGGCATTCTAGTTGAGAGACTTTACAGAATGTTTGAATTATTGATTTTATTATTGAAAATAATTTTCAATATTTCTTATTGTCCAATACATGTATATTCAAATTTTGTTTACAGGTTATATAGTCTGAGACATACATGTAGTGTCAAGACATCCACAGTGGTAACTAGACTCTTCCCTCCCCCCCCCCCCCCCCAAAAAAAAAAACAAAACAAAACAAAACAAAACAAAGAAAGAAAAAAAAAATAAGATACAAAATGCTGTAATATTTGTACAATTGATTTTTTGTTAGTGTAAGCTTTAAAGTGGAATATGGGATTTTACTCTTTACATCTTCCCTATTTCTTTTTTTTTTATTCAGAACTGTGCCAGCAGCTGTGAACGCTGATGTGGATCGAAGACGCTAACGATGATGCCTGCAGCCTGCCATGTCCAACTAGTTCCCATCAGAGATGACCATCGGATCTACATGTAGTATCAAAACGGTTATGATGATAGCTGGAGTCAATCCACACCCTCCCCCATCCCCCTTACTGCATGTACCGTTACTGGCATGAGTTGCAATTAACGCCCTCTAGCTGCGGCATAAAAAAAAAACAGCTATTGTAAACGAAGTAACTTTTAAAGTCTTTTTTAAGCTTTCACAAGCTTTTGTTGGATTCACTCATACTCATATCCAGTGCTTGTGTGCACATTATGTTCATCATGATAGTAATAAAGGAGTCAAAACTTTCAGCCAATCGTATTGCACGTGTATTATTATAGCCATAGGGGGAGGATGCATACAGTTAATTTGTGACGAGAGGACGAGACTGAATATGTGATGGTTCTGTGCATTGATTGTACATGCACCGTCGACGTCGTGATCGATATCTGGTGAGTGATCGTGAAGTATTTATGATGAATTGGGAACTAAATGACGACAGTTATGAAATGAGATGAAGATGAAATAAGATGACGACAAGAATCAAAGAACAAAGAACGTCTTCGAAACGAGTGAGCTTAGGCAATGACCCGAGCTACTAATTCATAAATAGGCAGCAACTTGAGAATAACAATACATGGTTGGGAGTGCGTTGGTACGATCTGGCAACACAAAGATTTTTATCGTGGTGTACTATACGCACGAGGCGCAAGCCGAGTGTGTTTCACACATAGACAAATTAAAACTTATAGACGGAAAGGTAGCACCCGCGGATTTCCCTCATTTGCATATAAGCTGTAGCGTCACCATTCAGGCTAAGCGTATTCGGCCCTGATTCGGCCACGCCCATTTGGTAACATTTCATTTTCCCGAAGCCCCCGATACCAAGAAAATATCGAAAAGTATCGAGAAACACCTTATGCATTATTCATTTTTGTTTTGCATACTCCGATTTATCAAACTTTGATTGGACCGGACCTTATGAATATGAATGTGATTGAAAAGGAACGATTTGACCTCTTTTCGTCACTTCCGCTGTGAATTTGACGTCACCCGCACAGAGTAAAAAAAGTTGTGGAAAGTTTAGAGGTGAGTACACCTGTATTTATGCTGAATTTTCGAAAATTAGAATATATGTGACCCGACGCCTCAAAACCTACAATAAGTAAATTTTTTGTTTTGTTTTATACATTTTCTGAAAGTAGAGATTCTCAGCTTTCCAATGGTATACCACTTGCATAGTTTACTCAATGATAACACCTTTAAATATCACATTTAGGATCAGGATGTAACCAGCAATCAACTCCTATTCAGAGAAAATGGCCATTTAAGTTCGGAACAAAAGAGTGCTACACTTTCGCTCTCTGTGTGCGCCCAAGTAAAACTGGGTATTCAAATGGCCATAGCAACAGGTATGAAGGGATTATCAGATTAGGCTGAATTTTGGCACGCTGCTCCAGGAGGACCTATTCATTACTCATTCCAAAAAATCAATCTAATACTTTTAGAGGTAAAGTAGTAATTTGGCATTGAATGAAAGTATTACAAATTTCAGCGATTTCGATTTTTTAGCTCGACAGGTGAAAAAAGGAGTCATTTTAAAATGCCCCCAAAACATATTTCTAAGTCGAATTACGACTCACAAGCTTTAGACATGATAGAATGATAATGGAACTACCCATTTCCATCAAAAACAGAAAATCGACTGATCCAAGCAAATTTACTATTTTGGGATGTTTGCTACGTTGTGGTCCGTGCGACTTATTGTAGGTTTTGAGGCGGCGGGTCACATATTCATAAGAAATTCTGCGATTGTGAGTAATCTGTTTCAATTTCTCAACATTTTGAAATGATTCTACATAGCTGTATGTCATAAACCAATGTGTAATCTACTCTCGAACTTTCAATTCAATTTTCATCGTCATGAGCTAATGTTGCAGCTCGATTCCCCTTACCACCCTGTCACTCGTGACGGCTAACCCTGACTTTCGGGCGTGACTATCTCGATACGTTTCGATAGATCATCTATAATTGTCTTGTATTGATTGATGTCAATGCCAATGGCTGATAGATTTAGTAAACCTCGAAATAGATCGAACTTAGTCTGTATGTCGATGATTTGGTTATCTAAGTTAGATGTAGACGCATAGACCCTGTTAATGTTATATTCTGAAAGACAAAGGGCCCAGGTCAGGTGAGACCCTTTCTAATTGATTCTGTAGGCTATTCTGAATAGTGAATTATGTTATTCTAGTCCGGATTTTTTTGGGGGGAATGATTCAATGAGGAAGGGGTTACATGTTGATACTAGTATTTTCCAGAGACCAGTCCAGGTCCAGGTTTACTTTGAGTAAATGCACCGTTTGCTAATGCAGGGTTGTATTTTAACGCAGTGGTTCATAGTCAAAGTTAATTTGCTTAGGTGTACTAATGATAGATGAGCTGCATGGCCTTTGTTTCAGTATCGCATTCATTAGTCTCATCATGTTGACTTTGATTTCCGTCAGATAAACATGGCAAGGAACTAACTTGTGGCTGATCTACTTGAAGGTCTACTAGAGCTTAATGTTACTTGTTAGAGGTCTCCTTACATAACTCAACAACTGTTGGAGGTGCCGGATGAAGTGGAAAGTCCTACTATTAAAGACTTTGATGAGACATGAGAAATAAACAGGTAAAGTCTAGACCTTACTGTGGCAGCCTGAACGCGTAGCGTTCGTGGCAGCGTGCCAGGGTTAGGGACTAGACCTAACTAGTTAGACCTATTACAGCTAAAAATTATAGGTCTGGTGGTGGTAGTGGATCCAGGATCAGTTAACCGGGGGGGGGGGGGGGGGGGGGTGTGATGAGGAATGGATAATTCATTGACCCGAAAACTTACATTTTTATTCTTTACTTCCTTTCTCTCTTTCTCAAGAGGTCTGTTTTCAGTGTAATATTTAATTAGCTGTTTTTAAATATCAATTCTTTAAGGGATGTTCAGTATGATGTCAAAAATACAAATTTTAGTCCCCTTAGATTAAACATTTCATTAATTTCTGCAAACAGAAACAAAACAAAATAAGATGGGTGAACTTATGTTATTGATGATATTATTTTCATTATTATTATTGTTATTATTAATAGTAGCATTAGTAATAGTAGTAATATTATCAGGGCCAAAAACTACACTTTCGATTAGAATCCATGAATATATTGTAGTTAGTCTCCTCTTTGAAAAGTGTGATTTTTTTTTGCTTAATACAGGATAATGCTTCTCTACCTCATCTATTCTACAACAGATGATGATGATGATGAAGAGGAAGGCTTACCTACTGAGAATGAGATTCTGAGAGGAACAATTAATACTTAGCTGCTTCAGTTTTGCATGGTAGGCATATGCTGGAAGAGTTATGGGGTGTTGCAAGAAAGTTGCGATTGATTGCAAGTTGCAACTGATCGGTAATGACCAATCAAATCATTGTTGCAAGCGCATCTTCTTGAATGGGCAGACCCTGAACCAATGAATCAGAATGGTTGTTCTAATTTTGCTTTACAATTTGAAATTGATTGCAACTTTCTTGCAACACCCCATAAGATTGCTATCAGCCTTCAGGGGCGTCGATCTGTTTTTCTAAGGGGGGGGGGGGGGTAAAACAGCCTAGTAGCACCCTTCATGATTTTTTTTGAATGCTTCTACAAGGTAACATGAGGCAGGGAAATATATAGATTTTTTTTTTGTTTTGTTTTTTTGTTTTTTTTGTGTTTTTTTGTTTTGTTTTTTTTTGGGGGGGCAAAACTATATATTTTCCCTCCTACTGCCCACTTACACACCCCATAATCGACGCCCCTGGTTGCTATTAGTACTTCAATACAATCAAGGTACAATTTTTTGTTTGTTTAGGAAGTGTTTTTTTTTTTTTTTTTTTACATAAACATGATTGAATTTTCTTGTGACTTTAATAATTTAGTTTATTAGCTCACCTGAGCCTAAGGCTCGAGTGAGCTATTGCGATGGAAATTTGTCCGTCGTCCGTCGTCCGTCGTCCGTTAACTTTTTACATTTTCATCTTCTTCTCCAAAACCCATGATCGGAATTCAACCTAACTTGGTAGGAATCATCCTTAGGGGTAGGGGACCCAAAGTTGCTAAAATGGTACACGTGGCCCCCAGGGGGGCCAGGGGGAGGGCCCCCCAAGTGTAAAAGCTATGTAAATTTCAAACATCTTCTTCTCCAGAACCAGGCATAGCTCAGACTTGGTATTGTGTATGGAGATACCTCTATAGATGAAGAATGAATGTTGTTCATGAAATTTCTCTGAGTGGCCCTATAGGGGCCCTGTGGGGGTAACATACTGGAGGAGGGGGGCGGGCGCTGCCAGGCAAAATGTACATTCTGATCTTCTTCTCCAAAACACATGATCGGAATTCAACCAAACTTGGTAGGAATCATCCTTAGGGGTTGGGGACCCAAAGTTGCTAAAATGGTACATGTGGCCCCCAGGGGGGCCCAGGGGAGGGCCCCCAAGTGTAAAAGCTATGTAAATTTCAAACATCTTCTTCTCCAGAACCAGGCATAGCTCAGACTTGGTATTGTGTATGGAGATACCTCTATAGATGAAGAATGAATGTTCATGAAATTTCTCTGAGTGGCCCTATAGGGGCCCTGTGGGGTAACATACTGGAGGGGGGGGGGGGGGGCGCTGCCAGGCAAAATGTACATGATCTTCTTCAAAACACATGATCGGAATTCAACCAAACTTGGTAGGAATCATCCTTAGGGGTAGGGGATCCAAAGTTGCTAAAATGGTACATGTGGCCCCAGGGAGGGCACCCCAAGTGTAAAAGCTATGTAAATTTCAAACATCTTCTTCTCCAGAACCAGGAATAGCTCAGACTTGGTATTGTGTATGGAGATACCTCTATAGCCGAAAAATGAAAGTTGTTCATGAATTTTTTTCTGGGTGGCCCTATAGGGGGTCTGTGGGGGTAACATACTGGAGGGGGGGGGGTGGGGCAAGTTGTCCGCCATCCATAAACTTTTTACATTTTCAGCTTCTTCTCCAAAACCCATGATTGGAATTTAACCGAACTTGGTAGGAAGCTCAGACTTGGTATTGTGTATAGAGATACCTCTATAGAATGAAAGTTGTTCATGTGCTAGAGAGAACATGCACCAGATGTGAATTGATCCACCTCAGGTGAGCGTCGTGCCCCCTGGGGCTCTTGTTTTGAATAGCCTTGAAAATCTGTCCAACTGGACAAACTTTTTTCCTCTTTAAATACTTTTGAGAATTCCAACTTATTATTCTATTAATTTCATTTAAAGAGTCAGTG